>JAJOZX010001100.1:1007500-1012455 GCA_023014485.1 Bathynomus jamesi | reverse complement strand
GTATCAGTAGACAATAGGTAGGAAACAACATAAGTAATGATATATAGAGAATGAAGTTTTTTTTTTCTTTTTATTATTATTATTATTATTATTATTATTAAAGAATTTACCATACATTCAATACGGAAGATGTCCAAATACTAAACACGTGATTTAGTGTTGAAGGTATGGAAAACGTGAAGAGAATTAAGTTACTTTATGACGTCATAGTTATTGAATTTTGTACGTATAATACAAATCATTATTAGGAAGATTTACAAGAACGAATTAGAGGCAAAGAGTGGGCATTAATGACTAAGAAGTACAACTACGGGTTCCAATCCTGTTATATGCAATGTGTATGCATAATCTAGGGACGAGGGTGAGATGCAAGACAATCATAATTAATTAATAACTTCTATAACAAATAAAAATGGATACGACTGAACCATAGGTATGGTAGATCGTAGGGTTTTGACACGAACAAAAATAGGAAGCCACAAGTAAAATTATTATCCAAACTCGCGTTAAGCGATTTTGGTTCTTATGTAAAAATGAATATTGATTATTCATTGTCCATTTTTACATTGCTCTCCCCTTTTAAAAATGATATTTATACAATAATCTAATAGGGTACCATTAATACAATACAAATGAGAAAATAACATCCTAACTACTTCAAGTTAGATGACGAATTTTTTCTTTGCATTACAAATTTTTATACAGAACAAGTGAGTTATTATATAATATAAAAAATTCAAAGATTAATACTTTAATTTATGCAAAGAGAATAAAAGGATTAATACATTAATTTGGACAAACAATTAAGTTAGGCAAAGAATGGTATTGTTAATTTAAAAAAAAAAATTCTATGGGGAAAATTACATACATACTGAATAGTAGGTAAAAGGGAAAAATATAAATTATTTTCCAAAGTTACCCTGATCGTGCAGTCTATAACTAATTTTATTGACTATTGTAGGTAAAAATCGAATTACGTAATGGATGATGTATAGACCTGTGGTCTAGTGTGTATGTGTGTGTATTAGATACAAAGTGTGTATCTTATATCTTATAAATTTGAGGGATAGATTAGCGGAGAGGATTCTTAAATTAACTGAATAAATGCCTGAGCAAAAATTTATATATAGTAAACAAAAATGCTTAGGACTATATAAATAGCAGAGTTAGCACCTACACGCTATGAAATAGTTTGTGATATCGAATGATTTTAGAATAAGGTTTGTATATATATAGTATATATAGTGTGCATACATGCGTGTGTATGTGTAGGGATTTGGGAGGTTTTTGAATTAAGAAAGTTTAAAAATAATGTATAATAATTTAAGATGGGTTTAGGGTTATAAAATCTTTTGAGTCAATTATTGTTGTTATTATTATTATTATCATAAAATCCTTTAAGTTCAAGGTAGTATTTAAGTATTTAATTAAATCAGTTACACGTATTAAGGTAATAAAAAGAAATGTACTTAGAGGACTTACAATTGATGAAAGTAAATCTCACGGTTTAAAAATTGAATTTTGAAGATGGAATTAAATTCGACTAGTAACATTCCTAGCTATATATTGACTATATAACCATTAACATTAACCAGAAGTATCGGTACGATAATTGAATTAAGAAAATTAAGAACACAAATTAAAAATATAAATCAATTTATGCATTTTAATGAGCTAAACATAATTTTATAATATTCTTAAAAATAAAAGTAAATCGAACCTTAGATGAGTTTCGGCCAAGAATAAAAGTTTTTGAAATGGAAGGAAAGCATTTCGAACAATCTTTTCTTTTAATAATTTCAGGTAAATTTTACATTAAAAATTATTTTTATATACTAAAAAAAATATTAAAAAGGTTTAATAATTTTTGCATGTTAAGTAGAAAAATTATACTCTTTCGTTAAATGTTGATAGACTGAATTATTTGATATTTTAGTCTGAAAACTTGTTTGCATATGATAAATACATGTTTTATTGTGTAGAAGTTTTATTAAAATTAAATGACAAAAAAGAATAAACACAACTGAAATTTAGGGTATGTGCGGTCCTACGGGTAAATTTCCCGACCATACAGAGCAAGATAAATTAGGTACATGATCGATTAATTATTACACTATTTCTGTCATCATATAATCGCAATAATTATAAAACTCGTTACCAACATTTGTAAAAACGGTTTTGGTCGACACTGGGTTCAACTGGGGTTGGGGTGTTAAAATGAAAATAAAATAAAAAAACAAAGTTTGGAGTACTACATTCGGGGGAATTGAGTGACTAAGCGGGGGATATAAGTTTGAAATTGACAATAAGTCTTTTGTGAGCACTTTGCTCTTTTTAAAAGATTGCTTGTCACACTACTTAGAACAAAAATTAAAAGAGTTGAACAAACGGAGGGACGGCATGTTCCTCATATACATTACAATAATTACCAAAATCGTTACAAACAATTGTAAAAACGGTTTTGTGACAAATAATAAATTACATGACTATATATTATATGTGTAACAATGCATGAAAAGGGAAAGACAAATCGGTGAATTTTCTTCTTACAAACAAAGAAAAGGTTAAACCAAAGACGCAAATCGGTCAATTCTGGTTGAATTTAATTATCTTTTACAACACAAAAAAAGGTTGAATTAAATTCTTAACTTACATTTTCTTAAATTAAAATTCTCTTAACTTACAAAGAAAAAGTTGAATTCAATTTACTGCATTGAAATAACTTGGGACTTGAAATAAAATGACTTGGGACTTAAAAACTAACTTTTTTTTCAAAACTAACTTTCTCAAAACTAACTTTCTCAAAACTAACTTTTTTTTTTTCAAAACTAACTTTTTTCAAAACTAACTTTTTCAAAACTAGCTTCTGTAATCTCTGGGGCGGTTGTCCCTCTTGGATGCAACCTATTGACTTGACCTCTTATCAAGTATTTCTATAAATCTCTGGGGCGGTTGGCCGTCTTGGCGCAACCTTCTGACTGACCTCTTATCAAGTATTCTGAAACTATCTGACTTGAACGCTTGTCAAGTATTCTCTGAACTGTAACTTGAACTCTTATCAAGTATTCTTGAAACTTAACTGTCTAACTTGAACGCTTGTCAAGTATCTTTATAAATCTCTGGGGTTTGGTTATCCCTTTTGGATGCAACCAACTGAAAACTGATTTGCAACTTATTTGCAAATAAAACTGACTCGAAACTACTTCGAGTATCTTTATAAATCTCTGGGTTTGGTTATCCCTTTTCGATGCAACCAACTGAAAACTGATTTGCAACTTATTTGCAAATAAAACTGACTCGAAACTACTTCGAGTATCTTTATAAATCTCTGGGGTTTGGTTGTCCCTCTTGGCGCAACCTTCTGAAAACTGATTTGCAACTTATTTGCAATAAAACTGACTCGAAACTACTTCGAGTATCTTTATAAATCTCTGGGGTTTGGTTATCCCTTTTGGATGCAACCAACTGAAAACTGATTTGCAACTTATTTTCAAATAAAACTGACTCGAAACTACTTCTAGTATCTTTATAAATCTCTAGGGTTTGGTTATCCCTTTTGGATGCAACCAACTGAAAACTGATTTGCAACTTATTTGCAAATAAAACTTCCTCGAAACTACTTCGAGTATCTTTATAAATCTCTGGGGTTTGGTTGTCCCTCTTGGCGCAACCTTCTGAAAACTGATTTGCAACTTATTTGCAAATAAAACTGACTCGAACTACTTCGAGTATCTTTATAAATCTCTGGGGTTTGGTTGTCCCTCTTGGCGCAACCTTCTGACTTGACCTTTTGTCAAGTATTTCTATAAATCTCTGGGGCGGTTGTCCCTTTTGACGCAACCGTCTGACTTCAAAACTTATTTGCAACTTATTTGAAACGAAAACTGACTTGCAACTTATTTGCAACTAAAACTTACTTCAAAACTGACTTCAAAACTGACTTGCAACTTATTTGCAACTAAAACTGACTTGCAACTTCTTTGCAACTAAAACTGACTTCAAAACTGACTTGCAACTTCTTTGCAACTAAAACTGACTTCAAAACTAACTTGCAACTTCTTTGCAACGAAAACTGACTTCAAAACTGACTTGCAACTTCTTTGCAACGAAAACTGACTTCAAAACTGACTTGCAACTTCTTTGCAACGAAAACTGACTTTAAAACTGACTTGCAACTTCTTTGCAACGAAAACTGACTTCAAAACTGACTTCAAAACTGACTCGCAACTTCTTTGCAACTAAAACGGACTTCAAAACTTCTTTGCAACTTCTTTGCAACTAAAACTGACTTCAAAACTGACTTGCAACTTCTTTGCAACTAAAACTGACTTCAAAACTGACTTGTAACTTATTTGCAACGAAAACTGACTTCAAAACTGACTTGCAGCTTCTTTGCAACTAAAACTGACTTCAAAACTGACTTGCAACTTCTTTGCAACTAAAACTGACTTCAAATATCTCTCTAAATCTATAAACTCTCTATAAACACTCTCTCTCTTAATTTGCAAGTCAATTCAATTCAATAAATTGAAAAAAATTGGAAACAAAAATAAAAAATGTAAACAACATTTCACTCGAACGTACGTGAAGGTACGGTACTCTCTCTGAAATTAACTCTCTCTGAAATTAACTCTCTCTGAAATTAACTCTCTCTGAAATTAACTCTCTTTAAAATTAACTCTCTGTTACAATTAACTCTCTGTTACAATTAACTCTCTGTTACAATGAACTCTCTGTTACAATTAACTCTCTGTTACATTTTAACTTCTCTTACATTTTAACTTCTCTTACATTTAACTTCTCTTAGTAATTTTCACAGAAGTTAAATGTGTTTCACTAAAAAAAAATGTATCACTAGTGTCTGAAATGTTCACTGTGTTTCTTGTAAATTCTGATTTGATACTCATTATAACTGTTAATAATACTGACTTTTCAAGTGTTTATAAATTACTTAA
>JAJOZX010001100.1:730000-1002500 GCA_023014485.1 Bathynomus jamesi | reverse complement strand
ACCACAAAGCCTTAATTTTACTACCTTAAACTATACCCAATCTATCAACATATTTGTCTAATCGATTTTTAAACATGTTAATAGACGTGCTACTAATTACTTCTACCGGCAAACTATTCCAGCTATTTACTATTCTATGCGTAAAAAAGTTTTTGGCAACTGCTGTCTCGAACCTTCTACTTGTCAACTTACACCCGTTATTTCTAGTCCTATTATATTGAGATATTTCGAAAAAGCTATCTCTATCTACGTTATCGAACCCATTCATAATTTTGAAAACCTGGATTAGATCACCCCTTCGCCTCCTTGTCTCGAGTGTTGTCAATTTTAACTCTTTAAGCCTATCCTCGTACGACTTTGACCTAAGCGACGGAATCATCTTAGTTGCTCGTCTTTAAACTCTTTCGATTTTGTCTATGTCTTTGCGCATATGCAGATTCCAAAATTGGACCACGTACTCCAAATGGGGTCTAACTAATGATTTATAAAGTTGAACTATAATATCGCGCGATTTGGACTCAAAATTTCGAGCTATAAAACCTAACACTTTGTTGTTCTCCTTATTGACCACTGCTGTACTTTGTTACGCTACTTTTAAATCACTATTGACTATAACTCCTAAATCTTTTTCCTGCTTTACGCTTGTTAAATCTTTCCCTGACATACTATACGCAAAATTACCGTTACGCGAACCTATAGGCAAAATTTTGCACTTATCAACGTTAAATCTCATTTGCCATGTGACTGACCAATCAACGATTTTATTCAGATCTTCCTGGATTTTACCTCTATCTTCGTCATTAATCGCCCTACCACCCAGCTTCGTGTCATCCGCAAACTTTGAAACTGTACTGACTAGGCCGACATCTAAATCGTTAATATATATAAGAAAAAGCAAGGGGCCCAATACAAAATCCTGAGGAACGCCACTCGCTACATTAGCCCAACACGACTCCGCTCCATCAACGACCACCCTCTGTTTCCTACCTCGCAACCACTCTTCTAGCCAATTTATTACTACACCCCTGATTCCATGAGCCTTAGTTTTTTCAATGAGTCTTTTGTGCGGCACGGTGTCAAACGCTTTTTGAAAATCTAAATACACTACATCAACCGCCCGATGTCTATCGTAAACGTCAACCACGCTTTGGAAAAATTTTAAAAGATTAGTTAAGCAAGATTTGTTTCGCCTAAATCCGTGCTGCGTATTTCTAACTAGTTTATGGAATTCTAAGTGTTCGACTATACAATCCCTAATTATTGATTCCAGTAGCTTACCTACAACAGACGTTAAACTGATTGGCCTATAATTTCCCGCCGCACCTTTATCGCCTTTCTTAAAGATAGGTGTTACGTTTGCTAACTTGAAATTATCTGGTACGCACCCTTCAGAAATAGACGCATTAAAAATCTTTGTTAGCGGCATAACAATGCTATCTTTTAATTCGTTTAGTTGTATGGGATATATGGAATCCGGCCCCGGTGATTTACGCGTTTTCATTTTATCAATATCGCGCATTACTTCCACTTCACTAACCACTATATTATCCAAAATATTACCATTATGAAAAGGTATTATGTCTATTATGAAATAGTCTTCTTAAACGCGCAGCTCCAACGTCATTAAGATGAAGTCCATCTCCGAGGAACAAGTCCCTCCTGCCGTAAAAGCTGTTCCAAAAATTCGCAAAATGCACTCCTTCCTGTTGGCAAAGAGACTTTAGGTTATTGTTAATATAGGTCGCCTTGCTGTAGAAATCGTTATGATGGATAATTCGAGGAAGTATACCTGTTAAAACAATCTTATTAGTTTTTTCCTTTAATCTCTCTAGTAAGTCCCTGTACCTAGCCAGCAGTTCTTCCGATCTAGAATTTAAAACGTTATTAGTACCGACATGAATAACATACGTTGTGTCCTCGGAGGTACCGTCTGTAAATTGGTCAACACTATTAGTTATACCCTCCACCCTTGCACCAGGGTAGCAGTAACGGCGCCTACGACGAGGGTTTCTCCCACAGAATTCCTCGAGCAGCCCTCGAACAATGGAATCGCCAACAAGTCGTATTTCCGGTTCATCAGCATCATCCAAACCTAAAACAGAAAACTTATTGTTTGTTATTACTGATAGACATGTCTTAGGTTTTCTCAATGGGGCTCCATTACGCACTCGAACGAAGGGTTGGGAACTAGGAGAAGAGAGAGGGCGATTAATACTCTTTATATTATTAGTAGAAACTGAGGCAGGAGGGGTCGTAACTGGAATCTCAAGGGATTCTAATTTTGCCGTCAGGAGCGTCACCCTTTCTTCAAGGCTTACTCTGGCCTCCTTCTCACGTTCTAACTCGTTCCTCAGCACTTCCAAGTTTGAGCACCACCTGCAAACTAACTGTTCATTATTATTAGCCATTGTAAACGCGTAAGCGGCAAATTTCCCTTCACAGCTACTGCAAGTACTTGACGGGTGTGCCATGCTTTTAATTAGTTAAACAACAAAAAACAAAAAACAAAAAAAACGAGCGTTTGGAAATTAATAAATTACAACGTAGGTCTACCGTGTTTTTGAAACGCAGAAACAGGTTCTTCAAACACAAATTTATACTAAATGAATATAGAATTAAGCCACCGACAAAATATCTGTAAAAGAAGAGTATTTATAACACTTATCTGTCCGCGATTCGACCCGACCTTTTTCCTTTTCTTCACACGGTGTGTGACCACACTCCACCTGACCTCTCGAAGGACGGAAAAGTGAACCTTATGTCTCCATGTTTTGTGATAGATTTGAAAAACAAACAAGGCAAGCCACGTGCAGTAGCCTTGGTTTGAACAAATATAGTATTGAATAACCTCAAGAAATGAAATATATTCGTTAACGAATGATTAGTAGCACGAAGTAATTTAGTTATGAATGCACCGCACTATTTTTTTTTAAAACACCAACGAAAACCACTTATTCAATTGATAACACTGGACACTCGATATATATATATATATATATATATTATATATATATATACAGGGTGGCGCAAAAGTCGCGCATCATACGAATTTTCAGTGTTAACTATATTATTTTTTTTCTTTTAGGTAGGGGATGGCTGCGAAATGAACAATAGACGAGAGGGTGGACTTTGTTTTAATGCATGGAATACCAGGTATTCCATACATTAAAACCAATCTCACCCTCTCGTCTAATGTTAATTTCGTAACCATCTCCTACCTAAAAGGAAAACAATAATAAATTATAGTCAACACTGTAAATTTCTATAATGCGCAATTTTTGCGCCACCCTGTATATATATATATATATATATATATATATATATATATATATATATGTGTGTGGGTGTGGGTATGTGTGTGTGTGTGTTTGGTATATAGAATACATTCACCCGTACTGTACATACACTCGCCTCATAGAAATTTTAATTTCAAGGCAACCGTAAAACGCGAGCTTTCTCATCAACTTCAACAACAGATTGAAACCTTTTTGGCATATCTCTGAATTCATATAATATAATTTTAATGTTATTAGGATCAACACGGAAGACATAACTCAGTTGAATTACCTGAAAAAATTTTATTATACACTTTATAACTAATTTCTTTGGTCGAAAAGTTGTAAAATTTCTTATAAATTTTATAACATAATATGATCGTTCTTAAAATTACTTTCGCTTTTATACCTGCAGAAAAGGAGAGAGAGATCTAATATAATCTGCTTGTTCCTCCATGTTGAAAGGCAGTCTCGTGTCGTGTATGTTAACATGAAAATAGTCTTAAACCGATATTTCGCATGTAAGCTGAATGTATTGATATGTTTAGAGTGTAAGAATTGTTGAATTTTTTGTTGGATAATGTTACCTGTTAAACCGAATAATGCTCACTTGAGAGGATGAAAAATAAATTAAAGTATAATTTGATACGTATTGATAATGTTATCAACTCTCGAAAGGAAAAAAATTATTCCCTCAATGAAGCTGACGAAATTAATGATGTTCTGCTCTTATTCTCAGAAAAAGAAGTAGGGTATAAGCAGGAATCTAAATTTTGTGTTTAGTAAAAAAATTTTGAACGACTTAAATAAGCCATTCGTTTTTGTTTTTGTTTTTTAACGTTCAGCAACATTCAGGGCGTCAAAGATGTTACGGTAACAGGGTCATGCAACAAAAGGTGAAGAATGCATTTTTTTATGAATGCATTTTTAGTGCAA
This sequence comes from Bathynomus jamesi, assembly GCA_023014485.1. Classification (NCBI taxonomy): domain Eukaryota; kingdom Metazoa; phylum Arthropoda; class Malacostraca; order Isopoda; family Cirolanidae; genus Bathynomus; species Bathynomus jamesi. The sequence continues at coordinate 998,289 of JAJOZX010001100.1, read as the reverse complement.
TAATTGTGCATAAAGCGGAGAAGAAAAATGCAAGACGGCGGGGAACTAGGCACTCCATAAGAGTTCTGAATGGCATGATCGGTAGGAACGATGATTTTGAAACCACACGACCGGTCGCGGGTTCGACACCCATTATCTCCTAGTTTTTTATTTTAATGCCTTTTCCCTTTCCAAAGGTGAAGAAGGTTTTCACACTTGTGAAAATAATGAAAAATTACTTATTTGGGGACTCTAATACAGATACAGTACTCACTTCCTTTCTTTGTCTCCCCTCTTTCATTGTCTTTGATTTCCTTTCATAAAAGCTGCATATTGTGTTGTTAGGTTAAGTCAGGTTAAATTTTAAACGTATCTAATATGGACCGTACAGAGGTACGCAAAAATTGTAGTGTGAAATCTGGCCCGGACCATGGTAAAAGGCCCGACCGTCGGATACAAATTATATTTTCAAATTGTACTAACTTTTATGACAAATTTTAAAACAATTTCCACATTGGTAACAAGTTTCCTCTATTATCAGGAATAAAACAGTTACATTAATTCTGTTAAACATCAAATAGAAGAACAATCAAAATAAAACGTAAATTTAGAACTTGTAACTACTTTTTGAGGGTGCATTCATGGGGAAATTTTTCTTTCCTTTTGATACTAAAGCTTCTTTTCAGATGATATAATAACTTTTTTTAATGATACATAACTTCTTTAAATAGAAGAAATTCTCTTCAAAACCTCTTTTTGGAGTAAATTAAGACAATAGAAGATAATATTTCTATGAATGGAAGGTTGCGGGAAGTGTTTGTTTTCTGTGAAGGAAGCTTACAGTATTGTCAACAAAAAAAAGGTACGTGTAAGAAACGTTCATAAACGTTCAGAAAACCTTAAAAAATGTTGGGTGAACGAATGTTATTTGGGGTAAAGTAAAACGCTCCACAAATCAAATACTATTACTATCAACAGTCGTATTTCAAGAACATAAATCAATATATATACACACACTGCTGCATGTTCAATGCAAATCATGAATTATTACCCATATTTTGAAATTTCCACTGAAGGAACTTCCCCCACCCTCCTAAAAAAAATCAAATAAATATGAACGTTATAGTCAAAAGTAAGAGCCTCTTAAAATAATATTATAAATGATGTTGCAGAAACGACGAGTCCCTGAAAGCAATAATTTTTAACTATGGATGTTATGCACGAAAGCATAAACGTGTGTTTAGATCATTTTAGCCACTCATTTACGCCTATTTATTATGCTTGTTCACACACACACACACACACACACACATTGCGCAGTTTTATTTCCATAAATGTTTGCATTTTGGGCACAATATTGCTGTTATTTATTGGCATGTTTAATACCTACAAATGAGGCTGTATTATGAAGGATTATAGATACATACATACATACATACATACGTACTCACATACACACACACGTACATGCATACATACTCTTTTAGTTTCATACATACATACATACATACTTTTTGTTTCATTACATATACTGTAGTACATATACCGTATATATACTACTTATTTTGTGTTACTTTGTATGAGTTCGAACGACGGTTCAGGATCGACCTGCAGTCGACCCCTCTGCAGCATCCCGCCTCATTTGCTGGACTTGGTGACGGAGAGAATTGCTGTCTGATCTCCTCCTGCCCTCGTAGCCAGCCACGCATGGCTGGTAAGGGACTTTGCACAGGAATCTGTCCAGCTGGTTCTTGAAGTTATACCTCGTTAACCTCGTTGCTGTCCGTGCGTCGGTCTCTCTTCACACGAAGGTCAAGCTGATATATATATATATATATATATATATATATATATACCTAAAAAAATCCGATTAATTCTTCATTACTCTTAAATCTAGACCAAAAGTCGAACAAATAAAAGTAACTTTTAACATTAACGCTCTCCTCTGTATTTTGGTACGGAAATGAGCTATAAAATCCCTTTATTAATTTGTATCATTGACTTATAATAGTCTTTTGTCATTCCCGAACCCTTAATACTCGAAAGAGGCAGTCAAAGCAGGAGCTGAGGTTCGGGGACTGCTTTAGTTTATTGTTTGATTGCTGCTTTACTGATTCCGCTTACAAATGATTGGCTTCATATATAGAGGTTTCCTTCTTTCTTATTTTTATTACACAGTACATTATTTATAACAGTAATGTTTTTAGTGATTACGCTATATTCTTTAATTTAATAATTCAAGTGTTGCTTTTATTGTTATTATACAGGGTTATCATACTGTTATTGGGATGTTTTAAATTTTAATAACTTCTTAACTATTTTAGATAGAATAATATAGTAAACGACAATGTAAATAATAACCCGTCAAATAACCTCATTCTAACAATAAAACGCATAATTTGTTTGCAAATGGCAGTTCTATGATATACAATAGACCATCGTCGTTTCTCGGATTTGCTTATTCGCGGCCAATTTATTGTGGCAACGCTTTGTAGATCGCGGTCCAGGCGCTCAACTATTCGCGTGTCGCAGCGGAAGAATACGGGCGCCATTTTATCTCCCACGTAGCGTCATTCTGCGCTTGCCAGCGTCCCGCAAGGTTTTTCCGTATATCTAGTGATTTTCTTTACTATTTCACATGCCCGTACTAACTTTTTGATCATGGCATCTAAGAGAAAATCAAATGGTTGTGAGCCTGGTAAGAAGAGGCAAAGAAAAGTGATGTCTCTCACTGATAAAGTGGAATTATTAAATAAATTAGCGAAAGGTGAAAGTTCTGCTTCTGTTGGCCGTCATTACGGGATCGATGAATTGATCGTAAGGTACGTTAAGGGTGTTTTTTTATTTTTATTGCAGCTATTTTTGTTCTTAACCCATTCTTTTTCAGTAAAGTATATACCACAAAAAGAACGCACAAACACGTATATATTAAGGGTAAAATATAGCAGAAAGGGTAAAAATTTTTAGACTTGAAGTACCTAATCCTATTTTCCCCATAAGCCTTTAAGTTTGCGCATCGCGGATTTGCCGTTCGCGGCGAAATCCCAAAACGTAACCCCCGCGAACGGTGAGGGTCTACCGTATAGGAAATCATTTACTGATCCATTTTCATATATTTCTTGTATGTTCCTCGTACATGTATATTATAAATAGAGTATAAATAAATAAATAAATAAATTTTTGGATCTTCTCGGTTTCATTCATTGCTGATTTTTTTTAAATATATATTTTTTTAGATAATTTTATGCGCAGAATTCAATTTTGGCCTTTCTCAAATGCGGATATTAACGAAAACTAAGATATATAAACTCAGACGCGTGTTCAGGAGGTGGTCAACCCCCGAAAACCTTTCCTTATTCCTCATCCCTTATCCAATACTGGACTTTCATCTTTCATCAATTAAATTTCATCATGTAAATATTTTGTTTAGCAGATTTGTTGCATGTATGGCCATTTCCTGATCTATGAATTCTTATTTTTTTCTTCAATATTATGAATTGATTTTTCACTTTAGTACAGTACTGCGCAAATTAACTGCACCACTCGTAAAACGAGTGGTGCAATTAATTTGCACAGTACTGTTTGTGATATCCACTTTTTTCCTCTTCCTATTTTTTTATTTAGTGTGGCATGGGCTGTTTTATGTTCATTACAGTTGTTTTGTTTGATTGTAATATATCGGTATTGTATGCTACATTTTATGTATATATACTGATTTACTGTATACAAATGAGTTTCAGTATGAACCTTAACCCACACACTGTGATATAATAGTAAAATCTTTGCATGGTTTTCTATAGTCATAACAATAACTGTGTTAAAGTGTAAATAGTGTATTAACTCAATTTGTGTTCAGGATTCCTGACACATCCTCGACTCTCCCCCTCTCTTCGAAAAAGCCTGGACACGCGCCTGAAACCCTAACCTAGTTAAAATAGAAAGTAAGTTATACCCACCTATAGCCTAAATGAACTCATTATCTTCCATAAAAATCATACGATATCTTGTTTCAAAAGTATACAATACCCTTTTCATAAGCTGCTAGATTAGTGCTCACTTAATTTAATTTAATAAAGTTGCATAATAGCTTGCGGACAGAAGATGCAGTACATTTTGAACGGGAGTGAAACATACGAGTAATACCAAAAGAAAAGAAATGTTGTAGAAAACATAAAATGGTGATCAAAATCGGACATAATAATTGCGTACAGAGGTGCCAAAAAAAGGGATATATAAAAACAGTTTCGGTGCGCAATGGAACATAGTTCGAAGTCACCCATATTTAGGCTGACCATATTTCCTTGAGACAAAAACGGGACATTGGGATGGCAAAAAAGGGACGGGGGTTATGTAATATTCTGTATTCATGAAAAAGTAAGTACATAAACATATTGAGCTTACAATTATTCTTCAGTGACAGAACCCATACAAAAACCCATACAAAACGGTACTGTCCCGTTCAAAACGGTACGTATGGTCAGCCTACCCATATTCCATTATCTAAGATTATTATGTTTATTTATTGCTGGGCCAAAGAATACACCGACATAAAATTTTGTGATCATGAACTCGGAATTAAAACCGACGCAATAATAGATTATAACAATTATTTAAGAGAGTTGAGTTGCACTAACCTAACCTAAATTAATCTAGCCTAAACTAACCTAAACTAAATTAACCTAATCTAGCCTAACCTAGCAGCTTATGGAAAGGGTACTGTATACTTTCAAAACAAAATATCGTATGATTTTTGTGGAAGCTATTAGGTTCATTTAGACTATACGTGGGTATAATTTATTTTCGTTAGGATAGGGTTCATATATCTTAGTTTTGGTTATTTCCATATTTAAGAAAGGTCAAAATTGAATTCTGCGCTTAAAATTACCCAAAGAAAAATATCTTTTTGCTAGTGATGTACCGATTCCAAAATTTAGCCGATGCCAATGCCGATTCCATTAAAACGTGCCGATACCGATGCCGATTCTTTGCTTATATTTTAAAAAAATCAATTCTCTTCATAAATTTTACTAATCTAATGTGAAAACTTTCAATTTTCATATTTTTTATATTTCAGATTTGTTTAAATGATTTTCCTTAGCTCACTTCACAATATACAGCATCAGAATTTGTTACTCATATACCGTAGCTAAAATGATGTTAAAAAGTTTTATTACTCAGTAAAATAAAATAATTTTCTTTTAGTTTCCTAAATTGAATACCAATATTTAAAGTCATTATTTTTCCTTATGTTAAAGGTATTTTTTTCCTTCAACAATATAAACAACAAAATTTTTGGATCAATGAAAGAAAGCCACCCCAAAAGTTTCTAGTAAAGAATGCCACCCTCGAATTGTGTCAATGAAAGAAAGCCACCCCCGACCCGTTTGGGGGTGGCTTTCTTTCATTGATCCGTTAGCCTTATAAGGCTAACTAACGAAAATATCACGACCTAACCTAACCAATCGTTAGGTCAACTGTACGCCCTTGACGATTGGTTAGGTTAGGTCGTGATATTTTCGTTAGTTAGCCTTATAACTAACTGCCTACCTAAATAACTTACAGATCAATGAAAGAAAGTCACCCCTGAATTGTGTCAGTGAAAGAAAGCCACCCCCGACCCATTTGGGGGTGGCTTTCTTTCATTGATCCAAATTTTTTCATTAAAATTTAAAGTCCCTGGTGGCCAATTTGAATAATAAAATGGATATAAAATTTGGGTTCATAAAATTATTAAAATACTTAAAATAAAGTCAACATAATAAGATGGTTGAATATATACAGTAAATTATAAAGTACAACTTAAAATAGAATTATTATTAACATAGAGTAGATTACAATAGTTTATAATATTTAGAGATAAGCTAGTTAGAGAAAATGTAAATTTATGGGCAACTTAACTTATTAAGCTTTTGAATGTAAAATATTTGTATATAATTACACTTTGAAATGAGTATAAATAATCATAACTAGTGATTTTTGTATGTTCAGTTTTCTATAAATATAGATTTTGTTTTGTAATAAAAATTTAAAAATTTCAAAGAATCGGTGAGAGAATAGGCTAAATTTGGCCGGTACCGATGCCTAAATAATGACCAAATTTTCTATGTAGTACCAAGAGACTTTGCTAGTTGACGTAACCTAACTAAAATGTTCATTTTCGATATTTAGTTACACCTAATCACAGTAATTAGAGTTAGTTACTCACCTTACTGTATTTTCAATCTTACCACAAGCAAAGAATTAACTATATACAGTAATCGAAAAGAATTGAACTAGATTCAGTATTCTCAGCGTTATTTGCCACAAAATTCGCTTACATTTTTTAAAACTCGCCAAAACTATGAAAAAGATATCTCAAAAAATTCCCTGAATATAGCAATTCCTTGAATAGTGAATTTTACACTGCGAGGTCTAATCAACCAATAAAATTAAAGACTGTGGCGGGGATGGATGTCGTTAATATGAGACTAATGACCCTGATTTGTCAATTCACACGATGAGAGGCGGAGACAAATAAAAAAAAAGAAAGGAGCAGTAGGATATACGCATCAAGTAAGAGTAAACGAGGGGAAAATGGGCAGGGGGAGGCGAAACGAGGGGAAAGGGGAGAAGAAAAAGATAGGTAAATAGGAGAAAAGGGGAAAAGCAAAATTTTAATCACAACTGTATAAACAGTGGGTTTCAAAAGGGGAAGTGGTGTAAGATCTACAGATCTACAGGAACTCAGGATAACAAAGACCCTAAGATTCACTCGAAGGTTAGCCCGGGAGGAAGAAGAGAGTAGGAGGTTAAAAGAAGAGAATAAGGGGTTAAGTAAGTAGCAAAACCTATCATTCGTGGGTTAACATTCATTCAGAAAAAGAGAGAGAAAGACTCACCATCATCATTCGTCGGCCACTGCCGACAAATCGGAAAAATAGTCGAAGAGAATAGAGGTGAAAGATGAAGTAAAATAAGAACACTTACAAACCATGCAAACACTCTTAACTCAAAAAAACACTGTCATACACTGCAAACTACAGACATACAAGTACGGAGAGGCTGAGGAAAAAAAAAAGAGGATGGTCATGAGGTTGAAGATTTGAGGTTAATTGGGGAAGTGAGAGAACGACCTACCTCCACAATTTCCTTCCTACGTACAATATATATATATATATATATATATATATATATATATATATATATATATATATATGTATATTATTGTATATATATATATATATATATATATATATATATATATATATATATATATATATATTATAATTAAAAAAATCTAAATGTGAAGGATTCATGATACCCCAATTATATATGTTTATACATCATTCTGTGTACTTTAGTGACCTTCATTTCTCTTAGGTGGTGGAGTGTGGAAGCGGCCTACCTCCCAATTCCCTCCGGCTATAGTATATATATATATATATATATATATATATATATATATATATATATATATTAGGCCGTTTCGAAAAATCGAAATTTATGATGGCTCAACGCACACATACTAAAAAAGTAATGTCATGAATAAAGACTTCCTGCAAAATATTAAGACAAGAGCTTATTGTTATCCACCCCTCAATGCATATCTATTTTACCCCTCATGAGAAAATTTTCATTTTTCTGGCAAACATATTTATTTATTTTGTGATGTCCTCTTAAATTTGGTATATAAAATTCATAAATAAAATTGGAAGATAAGTAGGTCATTTTCAGGAATGGTCCAGTAACCCCCCTATATTCTTTAGAGAGAGTTCTAGAAAATTCTTCCTTCAGGATAACTATTCTAGAATTTCCATTTTTTCCCTTTATGGATTATATGATGTTTTATTTGCTTTTTCATCTATAATTACTGATATTTTCACAAGTTTACTGTTCTAGAAAGGTTACTTCATGTTACTTTGCAACTTTCTTACAGTAATCAAGTCATAATATAATTTAGGTGAGTGATTAATGATTATATTATATATTATTAAGACTAACAGGTGGTAAAACTTTTTCCCTCAGAATTATGGCAAAAACCAGAAACAAGTGTGAAGTCTGGTTGGTCGGACAAGTGCTGGAAGAGGGTTTTTCTGAGAAGCAGCTTCCAACTAACAGTGATGTCCTTAAACGTCTTTTTTATCACATTAAGGTGGGAAAGCAAAATGTCTCTGTAGCTTGCGCAACTGTAGCCAACGAAGTTATTGCTATGTGGGAAAAAGCCTCCTTAATTACATCCCACAAGCCTTATATTGTCTCAAAGCTTAAAAGGCTTTACAATAAGCATGAAGGGCTGGTCAAGAACCGAACTCGACAAACTCCTACCCAAGAGAAGAATGAAGCAGAATTTGTCACCAGCTTAAAGAAGCTTTTCGATGTAGCTCATTCAGAAGTGGAAACAGAAATAAAATTGCAGGAGGATAAAGATTTTCTTAAGGATCAAAGGAACGATCGGAAAATGATTATGGGTCCAGAAGACAAGGAGTTTTCAAGAAAGGCAAAAGCACGACAGATAAGCATGGAAAGAATGGAAAAACTTCGCAGGAAATCAAAGGAAGAAATGAGGCAATTGACAAAGGTTGTGGATCTCAACCATTGTGAAAATTCCGGTTCAGGAGGAAGTGAAGAATCATCTGGTGATGAATTGTTCTACAGAGCACTCTCATCATCATCTTCAAAAAAGGAGAAGCTTGAACCAGGTGTAATTGTTAGGGATAAAAAGTTCTTGGCTGCTCTGGACCGCACTGGAACATCTGCAAGAGCTGCTATGCACATTGTGGCACCTGCCCTTTCAGCTGCTGGAGTGGAAATTGAAGAGATCACACTTTCATCATCCTCTATCTACAGGTCTCGGCGATCAACACGGATGCAGATGGGAGAAGACATTAAAGCCAGTTTCCAACCAAATACCCTTTTAATAACTCATTTTGATGGAAAGCTTCTTCCATCCATGCATGGGGGTAAGATTGATGTAATGCCCATTGTTGTGACTGGTGCAGGCGAATTAGAAAAATTACTGTCTATTCCAAAGCTTATTTCTGGAACGGGAGAAGAAATGGGGAGAGCAGTTTTAGATGTCTTGAAGCAATGGCCACAAGTAAATGAGTGGGTAGCAGGCCTTTGTTTTGATACTACTGCAAGCAATACAGGTATCCATGCTGGGGCTTGTACCATCATCCAAAAGGCCCTTCAGAGATCACTCCTTTTTCTGGCATGCCGCCACCATATCCACGAGCTTCTTATCACTGCAGTTTTTGACATGTTTTTCTCTTCTTCGGGTCCACAAATTCCCTTATTCAATCGATTCAGAGATTGTTGGGATAACATTGATCAGCAGAATTACAAGCCCTATGAACCCAATGATCTTACCTCAGAATCTTTAGATCATTGGATCTTGAAGCACAGAGACAAGCTTATTTCTTTCATCAACTCCAAACTTCAAGAGGGCCACACTCGAGGTGACTACAGGGAATACTTAGAACTTGCACTTATCTTCCTTGGTTGTCCAATGCCTAAAACAAATAAAGGCTCTGATAGCAGATTCCACTACCCAGGAGCTTACAGCAGAGCTAGATGGATGGGAAAGGGCATCTATTCCTTAAAAATTTACTTATTTAGGAACCAATTCCTTCTCACCCCTCATGAAAAAGAAGCTCTGATACGAATAAACGCCTTTTCAGTGACAGTTTATCTTCAAGCTTGGTATACATCTCCAGTTGGAATTGATGCTCCAGCAAATGATTTGGCCCTCCTCAAGATGCTACATATCTACAAGATCCAGGTTGATAAGGAAGTGGGTGCTACAGCCCTCAAAAAACTTCAGAACCATGGTTGGTACTTGAGTGAGGATCTTGTAGGATTTGGCTTTTTCTCAAACCTCGTGACTGAAGATGATAAGGTTCTAATGCTCCACAACCTTCACCACGCGCCTCCTCGAAAAGTGAGGGCAAGAAAGGTGGACCCCCGAATGTTGCAAAACCCCAATGACTTAAAGATTACCAGTTTTGTCACAACTCAAACACAAGACTTCTTCAAGTGTTTGAAAATAGAAATTCCCAAGAAACTTGAAGATATTGAGGAGCACCGTAATCGGGTCATGGCAGTCAAAGTAATCAACGACTGTGCTGAACGAGGAGTCAAACTGGCTACAGAGTTTAATGAGAAGCTCACAAAGAGTGAGGAAGAGAGACAACTGGCCTTTCAAATCATTGAAAATCAGAGAAAGGAGGTCCCTCAGCCACTGAAATCCCTATATTCTTAATCAATATATGTCTTAAATAGAATTTAAGTCGCTTTGTTTTAAAACATATTTTTCGTTCAGTCTTATGTTTGCTCTAATTATCCATTAATGTAAAAGAAGTGCCATCTGAGGGGTGCCTTTTTATCATTCAAATAAAATGATATTTTGTCTGTTTGTTTTTCTTCCTTTATAAAGGGTGATCCAGAGAAATGGGACCCAAAAGAAACCCCTGTAACTCTCAAAGTATAAGTCCTTTTATAAAATCATACGCATCATTCGAAAGAGGATAGTTACAAGTTTGTACAGGATTGTATAGGTTTTGACAATACAAGACAAGATAAGATACAAAACAAAATAAAAGTGTTAGTTAAAACTAACCCTTCAAGATGACTGCATGGACTGTGGAACAGCTGCGTTTCATAACTGAGCAATATTATGAGCATGGAAGAAGTGTAGTTTCAGCTCAAAGATCTTTCAAGACAAATTTTCAGATGTCAAAATCACCTTCTAAGAAAGTAATCCGTCGGTGTGTCAGAAATTTTTCCCTAACTGGCAGCATTGGAAAAAGAAAACCAACTGGAAGAGTGCGCACAGCAAGGATAGACGAGATCATTAACAGAACTCATGAAATTGTACAGGATAATCCTAACATAAGCATCAGACGTGCTTCTCAGCTGTTAGGAGTTGGATATGGAACAACACACCGTATATTCAAGCAAAATTGAATGCTCTTTCCATATAAAATTCAAACAGTGCAACAACTAAACGATGGAGATTTCGCACGAAGACGACAATTCTGTCAATGGATCCAACAGAAGGTAAATGACACCACCAATTTTCTAGCAACTTTGATTATGTCAGACGAAGCCCATTTTCACTTGAATGGAACTGTAAACAAACAAAATTGTCGTTTCTGGGAAACAGAAAATCCATTGAATATTACCGAAGTCCCGTTGCATAGTCAGCGTGTAACTGTTTGGTGTGGTCTTACTGCATCTCAGATCATAGGGCCGTACTTTTTCGAGGATTCCACCGGAAACACGGTCACTGTAAATGGTGATCGCTACGAAAAAATGTTGACCGATTTCCTTATTCCTAAATTAAGAGATCTTTGTCTAGAAAACCACTGGTTCCAACAAGACGGAGCTACCTGCCATACCACGAGGAACTGCATGGCAGTTTTGCGTCAAACGTTTCCAGGCGAGTTAATCTCAAGATTTGGAGACGTTGAATGGCCCGCAAGGTCTCCGGATTTTTCTCCCTTAGATTATTATCTCTGGGGATATTTAAAGAGTAGGGTCTACAGAAATAACCCAACGACTTTGCAAGAATTGAAGGCCGCCATCACAAATGAGATACAGGCCATACCACCGCACACTCTTGCAAAAGTGATGCAGAACTTACAAGCGAGAACACTGGAATGCTTGGCAACTAATGGAGCACATTTGAAAGGAGTCATTTTTAAAAAATAAATATTTCATAATAAACTTGTAACTCTACTCTTTCGAATGATATATAGTTTTTATGAAAGGAATTAAATATTAAGAATATTTGGCTTTTTTTTATGGGTCCCATTTATCTGGATCACCCAGTATAAAAAAATAAAAGTGTGTGCGTTTATCAAAATTCAATTTGAAAAATTACCATATAATCGTGAAACGGTCTAATATATATATATATATATATATATATATATATATATATATATAAACGTGAAAGAATTGTGACACCCAGTTATATATGTGTATGCATCATTCCATGTACAGTTCCTTGCAATAGTTACGCTCCACCCTCTCCGAGATGTAGTAGCAACGCAGTCCCTCTTTCTCCCCCACCCTCACTCCCTTCCTCTCCCTCTCCCTCTCGCCACTCCTCTCGTCCTACCCCTCTTCTTTTACTACACCAAAAACGACGATATCACAAGATCATACCGTCAACATAGAATCGCACAATAGCTGAATTTAATCATCATAATGTCGAGGAATACAACACTTATTTATAATTTATAAGTGTTAATGTTGAATCACGATGTGACAAAAAGAATTGCATAACAAATGATTCAAAAATTCAATGGACACTCTAATTCGGCGTGTCAGAATACGATTCGAATAGTATCTAATATATTAGATATATTATGTATGCAAAAATTAATAATTCTAACATTAATTTTTGCATATAAAATCCAAACTCGGGTTACACTCAAACTCTATATAAAATGCAAATTTGGAAAAAATTTAAATTTTCTTTCTATTTTATTTTTGCTAAGTAATTGATGAATTATTTCTTTTTCAAATTACCTAATCATTTTTTAGATTAAGCTTAATCATGTAATCGTGTTAAATTCTGCAATGTTAATTTTTTTTATACATTCCCTCTTAGTTGTAAAAGATGAAGTCATATCTTGCCAAAGCTCTAAATTAGCACTTACTTTTAAATTTTAAGAAATTAAATTTGGCTCATATGCATGTTTAATTTTAATCCATAATAAAATGCATATTTCAATTTCCATTTTTAGTTAACTCGGCAAATCATGATAACATTAGATCTGTTAATATGCTGTTTAAAAGAAAAATATGACTTCATCTTCAAATATCTTGCTTATCTGCCAGTATGCTGTTACAACCAAAATTTATCTTTATCGTCAAATATTTTGCAAAAAAAATTCAGCCTTTTGAAAATAAACAAAACAGGTCAACATTAAATAATGATGTCACCAAATTATTAGTATATAAACTTGTAATTTTTCAAATTATCATTATTATTTTGATCTGACCCAGAAGATCTCTGTCTTCTCCTTTGAGCTCTACTTTCTCTAGAGAACTTAGTTTTAAAATATGAAGAATAAATAATTTCCCGATATGCTACAAGAAGAATTGAAGAACCATCAGATAATTCACTAAGTTTTCACAGAATCCTCCGATCCACTACAAGAAGAAATCGGAGTGTACTTGTAGTATAAAAGAAAGTACTACAATTCCCTACTCGGTGACAGCTACCCCAGAGTGAGAAAATCCGTTGCTGCCACCTGACCAGAACCCCCGTTAACCTCGAACCACTGAAGACCATAGATGGAGGGTTAACATATATATTACACGATAAATGCCCTGTTCATACTGCCAGGATCATCAAACGGCGGTTTCAGGAACAAGAAGATGTCGAACTGCTGAACTGGCCCACCAAGGAGTGTGACCTAAACCCTATTGAAAATGTGTGGGCAAATGTGGTTACCCTTGGGAGCGTGGCCAGGAGAGAACATCTCGGCACGTGGTGGAACACACAATAGCAGAATGGGAACTTTTCCGCACGAACCCACAAGTCATCCACAATCACGTGGCATCTGTTCCAAATAGGCTACGAGAGGTCATTAATAATAATGGAGGATGGACCAAGTATTGAGTAATTGTGTATAATAATATTATGGTTGTGATGTAGTAAATATATATTTATTTACTTGAACATTTGTCAGTTCCTTATAATTTGAACATTATGTTTTGTATTTTCTTAAGAAAATCCCTAAATTTACTTGATTTATGTTTCTTTAATAAAAAATTGAACTATGTTATCATTATCTCTCCATGGATAGACCATTTTCTGGATAATCATTTGTTGATGATGCATGGACTTTAATTAAACAGAAATTGCCTGGTGGAAAAGTCGATACTACAACTTATCTTACACTTTAACTATAACATGGCCCCATCAAAATCCTATGATTGAAAGTTTTTAATGTATCCCACGTTTGTGAAATAACCTAACTACTCTATTCCCTAAATTAAGGAATAGTGCATAAATAAAATTCATAGTCGTCCGAGCATTACCAACAAAACTACAGTGAACAATATATTTATATTCTCATTGGTTTTCCAAAAATAAAAGTATTAATCTGACAACACCTGAGAGAGGGAGAAGTAGATGGAGGGAGTGAGGATGGAGGACTTGGATTGAAGAGGGACTGCGTTGTTTCCACATCTCTGAGAGGGTGGAGCGGAACTATTGCAGGGGACTGAACACTGAGACTAGAGTTTTCATCAAGATGTGGGAAATTCATTCATTGAACAAGTGCCCTCAGGTGATGATAGTATTTTCACCAAAGTTCGGTGCTTGATGAAATCCTTTTCTATATATATATATCTGATAGAGCTCAATAATTTTCAACATTAGTGAAGGTTTTTAAAAGAATAACAGAAAATCAACTGTTTCTTTATAAGAAGTTACATTGGTGTTACATTGGTGTTACATTGATGTATTTTGAAAAGATACATTAATATCTCAAACAATCACAGAATATATATATATATATGTATATATATATATATATATATATATATATACTGTATATGGGACTGAACTCGGAATGGTCCCCTGACGTTTTATCATGATACACACAGACCGTGCATAGAACATGGAACTCTTCTGGGAAAATTAAGTCCGCTATAGTCCGAATAAGTAATGGTAAATGACAAACACTATAGTTTTCTTCTCTTTCATGATGTTAGCCCGACGTGGGCAACGGGTCACTCGCAAAGTGGCACCAAAAATATAGCTTCCCTCACCAGCTATCTGCAAAGCAGATAGGATCCAGCTTTGGGACACGATCTATGGGTTACAGCTACACCTAGCCTACTATATTCAGAACCTCGATATAACCAAAAGACTCGTTACATTCGCGTCGGATTGAATACATCAAAGAAAAAGGGGTAACTACTGTATTTTTAGCCGAAAACCAAAACTTAAACCTCAACGGGCAAAATTGAGTGTCCACTTTTCAAGGCACATAACATGTCCGTTTCATGATGGGATTGAACTCAGAATGGTTCCCTGAGGTTTTTTCATGATACGCACAGACGTAAATGGTAAATCGTTAATGATTAATGGAAAAACACTTGAGTTTTTCTTTTTCATGATGTTAGCCCGACGTGGGCAACGGGTCACTCCTAGATCCTGTCCTAAAGCTGAATCCTATCTGCTTTGCAGATAGCTAGTGAGGGAAGCATTGATCTTATTAACTGGAAAGAAGAAGGGCGATTAAGTCCTCCGCTTTTTCAGCAATTAACGGAGAAGGAATTGAGAGAGCTCGCTTCCAGACAGTCAGATTTTGGAGGCATACTTGGGATGCTATGTCACACACAGGCCGTAGAAAGATGTATTAAACTAGTAACAGAAGCAGCAGCTACAGATTGAGGAAAAGAACGAAGGGATGGATTCATTCGAGTGAGATTGGAATCAAGAAACACAATGCCATTTTTTAATACTAAATCACAACATAGTTCGATAAGCAGGAAAAGGAATAAGACTTAGACGAAAGTCCATAATAAGGTTGGGTGGTTGGGATGGGCTAGGCTGGAACTCGATGTGCAGCTACCTCCACGTGGTGAGTTCTGTATACTTCGTTTTTATATATATATATATATATATATATAAGCAAAGAACCACAGGGAAAAGGAAAAGGAAACACGAAATCCGAGCACTTTCGTGATATATTCACATCTTCAGGGGACAAGAAAGAAATAGACAGAATTTACCAAGTAAATGAGTTAAATACACAAGCAAAAAAATTTTCCAATAGGCAACTCAATTTTAAAACAATAAAACAATCTAAAGATTTTTTGCCAATAGATAACTTAATCTAAAGGCTATTAAATTATTGAATACATACAAACTATATAAAAGAAATTAGACAATTAACATGTACACAAAAAAAAATTATTATAACAGTTATTAAAAATAGTATTTAATTAAAACAGGCAATTAAGTGGCAAGAATCTAAGGAAACAAAAGACATGGTGCAATCGTCGTCACGTGCTCCTTCCAGACTATTCCGTTACCTATTGGGGAAGCGAAGAATTCCCTAATCGGCAACTCAATCTAAAAACAATCTAAACAATTTTTCCCAATCGATAACTTGTTCAAAAGTCTACTAAACTATCAAGTACATAAAGACTATATAAAAGAAATAATACAAATAAAATGTACACATAAAAATGTTAACAATTATTAAAATAATATTGATTTAATTAAAGCAAACAATTAAGTGGCAAAAAGGCGGTCAAAATAATATACCACCTTTTTAACAATGTACGAGTCTAATTTATAAAGCCCAGGGCTAATATTAAGAACAAAATCAGCATTATTCTTGATCACGCTCGATTCAAGTACAGGGTGTACATAAAGTCAGGATCTATTTTTGTGAAGCACTTGGAAATTATATGGAATTCAATCATAAAATGATAAAGTGGTAACATTTATTAAATAATTAAGAGTAGGATTCGACGTGACGCCCATCAGTATCCCTGCACAGCTCAAATCGTTCCGCAGCATTTCTAAACACATTCTGGAGCAATTGCGGGGTTATGTTATCTGCAGCAGTTCGTATACGTGTACGTAAGTTTTCAAGACTCGTAATCTTCGTATGATAGACGTGCGATTTGATAAAGCCCCATGCAAAGAAATCTAAAGGGGTTAAATCTGGTGATCTCGCTGGCCAAGGTCTTTTGTTGCTTCCGCGTTCGATCCAGCGATTTGGAAAACGTCCATTTAGATAATCCTGAACAATTTTGGCATAGTGACAAGGAGCACCATCATGTTGATAGACGACGGTACTAACAATCCTATCCCCGTCGTCTATCAACATGATGGTGCTCCTTGTCACTACGCCAAAATTGTTCAGGATTATCTAAATGGACGTTTTCCAAATCGCTGGATCGGACGCGGAAGCAACAGACCTTGGCCAACGAGATCACCAGATTTAACCCCTTTAGATTTCTTTGCATGGGGCTTTATCAAATCGCACGTCTATCAGACGAAGATTACGAGTCTTGAAAACTTACGTACACGTATACGAACTGCTGCAGATAACATAACCCCGCAAATGCTCAGAATGTGTTTAGAAATGCTGCGGAATGATTTGAGCTGTGCAGGGATACTGATGGGCGTCACGTCGAATCCTACTCTTAATTATTTAATAAATGTTACCACTTTATCATTTTATGATTGAATTCCATATACGTAATTTCAAAGTGCTTCACAAAAATAGATCCTGACTTTATGTACACCCTGTATATTTCTACAAATAATAGATTTACTAAAACTTAATTTGGAGGCACTTTTCCAGTCAATGGGATGATTAGTATCTCTTACGTGAATGAAAATGGCGTTAGATTCCTGGCCGGTTCTGACACTGTATTTATGCTGCTTAATACGTAACTCAAGCGTCTTGCCAGTTTGACCAATGTAAAATTTACTACATATTGTGCATGGAATTTTATATACAATATTTACAGAAAACCCACTAATAATTGTTCCTATATACACTATTATTCGGGTCACCACATTAACGTAAAACGAACCGTTTTTTCTACTTTGTTCCTAAGATGCTTACGAATTTGTAGCCCAGAGTTCATTGATGGTAAAATTAGTAAAATATGTAAAATTGCGTTTGATTTAAAATATGCAAAGAAC
Source organism: Bathynomus jamesi (assembly GCA_023014485.1). Classification (NCBI taxonomy): domain Eukaryota; kingdom Metazoa; phylum Arthropoda; class Malacostraca; order Isopoda; family Cirolanidae; genus Bathynomus; species Bathynomus jamesi. Next base: position 980,633 of record JAJOZX010001100.1, on the reverse strand, counting down.
TGCATAGATAAATCTTTAAAAATGACAAAGAAAACCTTCTATGAGGTAAAAGACAAGACTCCTTATACCACAAAAAACGTCTTAGCGTTACCATTTAAAGAAAATTTCCTTGATCTGCCGAAACTGCTGAGGACTTTTAACGTAAATATCGCGTTCAGAAATTTAGATGTAATTAAAAATTTATTGATTAAAAACTCCTCTTTAAGTGAACAGGGTTGTGTATATAAAATTCCATGCACAATATGTAATAAATTTTACATTGGTCAAACTGGCAAGACGCTTGAGTTACGTATTAAGCAGCATAAATACAGTATAAGAACCGGCCAGGAATCTAACGCCATTTTCATTCACGGAAGAGATACTAATCATCCCATTGACTGGAAAAATGCCTCCAAATTAAGTTTTAGTAAATCTATTGTTAGTAGAAATATACTTGAATCGAGTGTGATCAAGAATAATGCTGATTTTGTTCTTAATATTAGCCCTGGGCTTTATAAATTAGACTCGTACATTGTTAAAAAGGTGGTGTATTATTTTGACCGCATTCTTGCCACTTAATTGTTTGCTTTAATTAAATCAATATTATTTTAACAATTGTTAACATTTTTATGTGTACATTTTAAGTGTATTATTTCTTTTATATAGTCTTTATGTACTTGATAGTTTAGTAGACTTTTGAACAAGTTATCTCTTGGGAAAATATTTTTAGATTGTCTTTAGATTGAGTTGCCGATTAGGGAATTCTTCGCTTCCCCAATAGGTAACGGAATAGTGTGGAAGGAGCACGTGACGACGATTTCACCATGTCTTTTGTTTCCTTAGATTCTTGCCAATTAGTTGCCTGTTTTAATTAAATACTAGTTTTAATAACTGTTATAATAATTTTTCTTTTTTTGTACATGTTAATTGTCTAATTTCCTTTATATAGTTTTTATGTATTCAATAATTTAGTAGCCTTTAGATTAAGTTATCTATTGGGAAAAAATCTTTAGATTGTTTTATTGTTTTTTAAATGAGTTGCCTATTGGAGAATTTTTTCGCTTGTGTATCTAACTCATTTACTTGGTAAATTCTGTCTATTTCTTTCTTGTCCGTGAAGATGTGAATATATCACGAACGCGCTCGGATTTCGTGTTTCCTTTTTCTTTTCCCTGTGGTTCTTTGCTTATTAAAAAGATCACGTGTTCTGTGATTTTATTGCATATATATATATATATATATATATATATATATATATACAAAGTAGCGGAATGCTGCCAGAAGTGTTCAAATTAGGAAGCGATTTTTTTGCCCTCGCTGGGAACCCTGAACAGTTAATCGAAGGGACATCAAGTTTAGAGTGAACATTGACAGTAGCCCGTTGAGAACTTTTGCAGGTGTTCTAATCCCATATTTGAAAAAAATATTTTTGGTCCATTTTCACTCCACCCTATATATATATATATATATATATATATATATATATATATATACAGGGTGAGTCAAACGTCTCCATACATAGGCAAAATGGTCACTTTATTATGCAATCACTTGTAAGTCACAAAATATGCTCTATGTGGGCACCATTACACTGAATGCACATACGGATGCGTTCCTCCCAGTCATGGCAAACGCGCGTTAACACGTCTGATGTTATGCGTGCACAAGCATCATGAATGCGTTTCTTTAGGTGGTCCGTGTTTTGTATTTTCACCTGGTACACCATGGCCTTTAAGTGCCCCCACAAGTAAAAATCAAGGGGGGGTGAGGTCTGGGGACCTCAGAGGACACTCCACGGGACCACGTCCGCCAATCCAGTGACCCGGAAACTGCTGATCCAGCCACTGGCGCACGCAGATACCGTAATGGGGTGGCGCCCCGTCTTGCTGAAAGTACGCTGGAAATCCCGTCCTCGTTCAGCAGGGATGGCATGACTGTGTCTTGCAGCATGTTTAGATACATTTCGGCATTCAGATTGGTGTCAATGAAAAAAGGGCCAACAATTGTGTTGCCCCATATCCCGCACCACACCATCACTTTTCCAGCGCCTTGCGTCTTTGAGGGACTCATCCAGTGCGGGTTGTCATCACTCCAATAACGTAGGTTTTGACGATTAACCTCTCCATGAACGTAAAAGTTGGCTTCAACTGAAAACAGGATGCCAGCCGAGAACTCCGTGTCTTCGTCCTCTTTTGTTCTTGCCCATTCACAGAATTCCAGCCGCCTGTCCGGGTCGTCTTCGCTAAGATACTGCAACATTTGCATTTTGTATGGATGCCGTCTGTGCTCTTTCATAATGCGGACGATACTCCTTTGGCTGACACCGCATACTGCAGACATCCGTCGAGTGCTTTTTTGGGGACTCTTTGCGAACGCTGCCAGCACCATGGTCGCTGTGCCTTCATCGGTGGCTGTTCGGGGACGGCCACTTCTCGGTTGGTCTGCAACACTTCCAGTCTTCTTGAACTTTTCAATGAGTTTGGGAACGGTGTAGTGTGTGATGTGCGTGCCGGGGGCGTCTCAACTGTTAAAATCCTCGGCAACCTTGCGAGAGCTTCCTGATCCTGCCAGAAGAATGATCTCTATACGCTCTTCTTGGGATAAAGGCATCTCAGCACATCACCTGCAAAAAAAAATAAAAATAAATAATAATTTATTTATCACGACCATTTTGCCTATGTATGGAGACTTTTGACTCACCCTAAAAATATCGATAATTTTATTGCTACGGGCAAATGAATGCAAATAAGAAATAACTGTTTACATATGTTAGTCTTCCTGCTCTCTGGCGTCTGTAGTCTGAAGCAAAATCTGCTACCATAAGTCAGTAGTTGGTTGGAGCGCTTAAAAGGAGGGTGTGTTTTTGCAGTACGTATAAATGTCTGAAATGGAACAACGCGCGTTCGGAGACGAACGAATTGATTAAAACAGCTTTAGGAAATGATGCTCTCAGTGTAGCTAACGTTTACAAATGGCACAAAAAGTTTAAAAATGGAGGAACATCACTTGAAGACAAGGAACGCAGTGGCCGCCCTTCCACTTCTCGTACGGATGATAATGTCCAACAGATTCGATTTCTAGTACGAGCAAATGTTTCTCCATTTATAAACTTTTTTGTGCCATTTGTAAACGTTAGCTACACTGAGAGCATCATTTCAAATGCTGTTTAAATCATTTCGTTCGTCTCCGAAGGCACATTGTTCCATTTCAGAGATTTATACGCACTGCAAAAACACACCCTCCTTTTAAGCGCTCCAACCAACTACTAACTCGTGGTAGCAGATTTTGCTTCAGATTGCAGACGCCAGAGGGCAGGAAGACTCACATATGTAAATGGTTATTTCTTATTTGCATTCATTTGTCCGTAGCAATAAAATTATCGATACTTTTTGATCACTCCTCATATATATATATATATATATATATATATATATATATATATATATTTATTGTAGTGATTAATTCTTAAAACTCCATTTTACGCAACCTCTTTTACAATTTTTATTAGTTACATTACTTCATTCAATTTCTCTTTATCTTTTATCATTCTCTTTACACTCGTTTTCGCTGTACTTTATAAAAACGGGTAGCGCGTGACCGAGACGTGTAATTGTAATTTGAACCATGCAAAGAGACCGGGATAATTCTACACTTAATTACACTTTACTGACTTTTATTTATACCGAAACACTTTTAGATAAACGGGTAATGCGAGGGGGGAATTAACATTAACAATTTAACCGGAGAGAGACACAAAAGAATATTCTAAAAACATCTTAATACCAAAAAAACACCTTATTAGCCCAACGGCCGCCCGATAACTAGGGCATTTCTGCCCAGCCTCTAGACCATTTCGGGGTGTTGCCAACTAGCCTTTTATAACCAAACAATTATTTAACTTAATTATATTTTTTATTAAACATTACTATCTTCTTTATTAAACAAACATTATTAAATTCTTATAAACAAAACATTTTAATTCTTAATTAGACATTACTACACTCGATTTCAAGTTCACAATCTATTCCAGCGATTCCTCATCAAAGATCGCTTTACATTCGAAACAATTATTTATATAGTTATACAGTTACTATCAGGGCAACATAGAAAGAACAAGAAAACGTTTATATAAAATACTGACCAGAGCGCACATACTATTTCACGAAACACAAAACAAATATGGGCAATAATCGCACCCTTTCACTTATAATTTCATTACATAATAATCAGTACATTAACTGCTGGACGTTGTTTAGATCACAATCCGCAAGCTGACAACGGACTTCTTCAATTTTCAATCGCAGCTCTCCCTGCTCACTTCGCTAGAATGCGATGGGTTGCATCACCATGGAATAGGTCACCACACTTGAGGTTGGTTCCGCTCTCTCTCCACTGGCGAGAAAAAACAAGAGAGACGTCCAATTCTAAGAGGATCAGGCGATAGAGATATCTGAAAGTGGAACCACGCACCGGAATTGGACGAAATTTGCAATTCTAGAAGTCAACGAAGAAACTCGCCTCCCTCATCTCGACTTTTGTCGGTGAACGCTGCTCTTCCTACGTCTAGCTGAGGGACTCTCTTACTGACAATAATCAAACGATCACTTCGCAGTAGGCGGTTTCACAACGAACCTACTGTGTCTGTATGGACAGTAAAGCCTTAGACACTCATTCAAACTCTCGTGGTTTGCCTCCCGAGTGCTAAAACACATATTTAGCGAAGCATCGAGCAGCGGGACCAGGACTGCGCGAAAAATACCAGTAGACCATCTTCGACCGAAACTCTCCTGCGCCAAGTCCCTGCGCATTCGGTTTCTCTTCTCTCACTCTTCTCTTCTCTTCTCTCTCTCTCATCGGTGATCGATCACCTAACTCGGGTCAAGTAAACTCAGTGGATGGAATTCGGATCCAACTTAGTTGCTTCCAAATTGAGCCTCTCGAAATTTTGACAAATTTTTTTTTATTCGAAACATTGTTGTTGTTGTTCTTGTTTAGCCGATCAGCTCACCCTGATCGAGCAAGCCGGCGGAACGCAGGTAACCGATCACCCTCTCCGGAGTGGACCAGAGGTTCAGCGCACTAGTGATGTTGTGTTGTGTTCGTTGTTGTGCTAGAGCGGTAAAATCTGTCATAATGTGTTCAGTTGTTTGTGGTGTGTCCTGGCACAGGTGGTAGGTGTCGTCTGTGGAGTTGTCTAGTCTGTGTTTATATGTCTGTAAGTTGGGGTGATGTCCACATCGGAATCGTACTAAGTTAACTCGATCCGATCTGCTCAGGCTGATCTCTGACCTGTTAATGGGTGGCGGCTTCGCACCTAGAACCGCATTCGGACCGAGTCGTGTCAGTGCTTTGTGGGTTAGGTGTGTGTGTATGTTTTTTCTGTACTGTGTGATGTCTGTGGGGCGTGGCATGGAATGGAGCATTTGGTTATAATGTCTATCTGATGTTACCTTAATGGTGCGAGGTGTTGGTGCATGATTGTAAATGTAGTGGCAAGGGTGTTGTGGGTTAGTTGTCGCTGCTGCCATGAATTGTGTTCCCCTCATGTTTAAATGTTCCCTAAATTTCAGTATTTTTTTTCTGTGTGCAGGTGTTCTTTTGGTGTTGTTTGAGTGCATCCTGTAATGATACGAAGTGCGTTGTTTTGTATCGTCTGTAAGGTGTTTATGTGTGTGTTTGAGACAATGGGTGCCCAGCATGGGCTAGCCTAGTCCATAACTAAGCGAATATATTGTTTGTATATGAGTGATGTTATTTCCTGCTGGTGTCCAAAGTTTGTGCTTGTTAGTACCCTAAGCGTGTTAAGTTTGTACTGCTACTGATTATCACTTTTTCATATTTAATTTATCGAATTTTCTCGACACTTCACTTCGAAATAATAACTATAATTTGTTCTGGCCAACTTTACAGAAAAATATGACAAATCTCTCAAAATTTTGCAAAAATTTTAATCACGCCTAGCTACCAAGAACGTCACTAATGGCAGTTACATCGGAGAATATAATAAAAAAATCATCAAACGCAACGAAACAACACTGCACAGTAGAAACATAAAAGCGCCCCTACATAGTAACCGTTATTATAATTCAAAAAATATTATTATTCAAACTACCTTCAGAAATCACATCGATACATTTAAATACAAAAGACAAAAATGAAACCCAGAAACTTCATTTCATGAATTCCCGAAAATCATGAACCTCTTACACTTTGTGAGGAGCACACAGATTCGACAAAAGCGTTACTGGCAATCTAAAAGGCTCCATTTCCAGTGAACACTCAAGCTAAAGTTGCAATTGCACGAGTAAACCCAAATGAAGTTTAAAAAATAACACAATTTTAAATATTAATACCGAAAAGTACTTTAATATATTAATTCCAACCTGCAACGCTAAATTTCATAGGAAGAAAACTCATAATTCACAAATTACATCTGAGACACAACTCTCTCCTTCAACACAAAACCCAGTATGGCTTGTAAATCACAAGAATTCCAGTAATTTATCGTTTTGAACTGAAACTAAATACAAATTTACATCGTTATTCTAAATAAGAACAGATATTATGAACCGAAAAATTCAGCGCAACCTACTACCTATGTAAACAAAAATTAAAACAAATCATTGCATAATGAAGAATGTTCGCTTTGTGTTGTAAACGAGCCTCTATAAAAATATAAACTGCAGTACATCGTGAAACAATTTTTGTAACATTTTCTTTGCAAATGCGCGAACGAGAAAAAAAAATTCATTATTTTTATCCAAATTAAAATATTAAAAAAACACTCATCACGATAAAATCTAAATTCAGAATAAAAAGAAAATTTTAAACAGCAAATATCACTTGGTATTGTCATTAAAATGAAAAAGAAAAAAGGACAACAATCAGCCCACCTATAAAAATATAAAAATTAATGAATATATAAAGAGTAAAAAAACAAATTAACTTATCAAAAGAATTTACGAAACAATTCATTAAACAAATTAACTTATCAAAAGAATTTACGAAACAATTCATTAAACAAATTTTTATCTTTTTATAACAAATTCAGCTTACTTTGAGGTCTCACAATTTATATACGGCAAGCATATAGCCTTAAAGCGTCCGAATTTCACCTAGTATAAATTAGTGTCTTTAACGATTATTTTTCGACTTTAAACCTAAAAGTACAATGATCTACCTTAAACTAGAAAGCGAAAAGCGAGAAAACTACAAAGCGATCCTTAAAAATACACACATATTATGGTCATATGTCAGCTTGAAATCCTTAAACTATATACACCGTATTTAATTGCATGTTACAAGTGTGAATTTTATTTACTAATTATTATTATTATCATTATCACAATCATTTCCATTGCCAAAAACATAAACACAAAACAATTTTTAAACAAAAAATAGGCAGGCTGTATACAGAGTAATAAAAGTTGAAGAGGGAAGAAAAAAGCAATGAGTCATTGGAGAGCAAACCCCAATTTTAATTCTCTCTCTCTCTCTCTCTCTCTCTCTCTCTCCGACTAAACGAAACGATCTAAAGAAAATGAACTGAGGAAGGGATCAACGAGAAGAAAAAATAAAAACCGATTCGAATTAAATTTCTGACTCAAACTGAGTCGCGACAGAGTCCGACTCAATGAAAATAAAAATTTGAGTCGAAACGGTTTGGAAGTCTAGACTCCAACGAGAAGAGAAAAAAAACGACTGAAAATTTTGACCGCGAAATTTGGAAGGGACGCGGAGAATTTCGAAAGGGAGGCGCCATCTTGAAATACAGTTACAATGAATTGTTAAGTAATGGAAATCTAAATTTGCTCGCAAATGGGTTAACACAATGCATTTTACTGTTTAAAGTACCGAAACAGAATAGTTATTAATTTTATAAAGACTACAAAACGGATAGCAAAAATTTAACCTAAATACAGTATAAAGCGCGTACCGAGGACGTGGGAATGCCCTTATTTGAATTTAATAGGGACCACTGCTTGCCACCAAATACATATGTAGTGATTAATTCTTAAAACCCCATTTTACGCAACCTCTTTTACAATTTTTATTAGTTACACTACTTCATTCAATTTCTCTTTATCATTCTCTTTACACTCGTTTTTGCTGTACTTTATAAAAACGGGTAGCGCGTGACCGAGACGTGTCATTGTAATTTGAACCACGCAAAGAGACCGGGATAATTATACACTTAATTACACTTTACTGACTTTTATTTATACCGAAACACCTTTAGATAAACGGAGTAATGCGTGGGGGGAATTAACATTAACAATTTAACCGGAGAGAGACACAAAAGAATATTCTGAATTTACAAAAACATCTTAATACCAAAAAAACACCTTATTAGCCCAACGGCCGCCCGATAACTGGGGCATTTCTGCCCAGCCTCTAGACCATTTCGGGTATTGCCAACTAGCCTTTTATAACCAAACAATTATTTAACTTAATTAGGTTTCTTATTAAACATTACTATCTTCTTTATTAAACAAACATTATTAAATTCTTATAAACAAAACATTTTAATTCTTAATTAGACATTACTACAATATATATATATATATATATATATATATATATATATATACTTACTTACTTTGTCACTTTATGTGAGTTCGAACGACGGTTTAGGATCTCGACCCCTCTGCAGCATCCCGCCTCATTTGTGGGATTTGGTGAAGGAGGGAATTGCTGTCTGATCTCCCCCTGCCCTCGTAGCCAGCTTTACAAAGGAATCTGTCCAGCTGGTTCTTCAAATTATTCAGGTCGGTGTGTTAGAGATTCCTCACTTCTTTTGATAGGGCATTGAAAAATTTTGGGCCTTGTATTCTGAGAGTATTTTGTGTCCTCGTTTTCGTGGACCCTTGTCCCACCGCAGCTGGGACCGTACAAAATCTGACTCTTCTCTTATTCAAGTTTGTTTCTATTTCATTTCTAAGGTTAGGGACAGAGCCCTCGAGTATTTTCCATATGTATATTATTGTGTACTGTTCGCGCCTTCTTTCGAGAGAATAGTGTTCCAGTGATTTTAGTCGAGACCAGTAGTCTTCACCTTCCGTTTCCTCTATTTTAGACGTAAAAGTCCTTTGTATAGCTTCAATGATCGGAATGTCTCGTTTTTTGTATGGGCTCGTAAGTACTGAGCAATACTCAATTATTGGTAGGACAAGACGTCTTCCATATTTTGAGCATGATGTTTGCTTTTCTGCTGCGGAAGCTCCTCCAGATGAGTCCCATTATTTTTCTAGCCGTTGTAATTTTGATGTTCTAGTGCTCTCTGAATTCTGCATCCAACGACATTATTACTCCAAGATCCCTGACTTGTGGATTTGGTGTTATCTGTTTGGCTTGCAGAGCTTTGTATCCTTTATTCTGAAGCTCCTTCTTATTACTATATCTTAGAAGTTGGACTTTTTCTTCGTTGAACTTCATATTGTTGTCTTCTGCCCACTGAAATAATGTTTCAGTGTCGTTTTGTAATCTTTCTATGTCATCTCCGTTCAATATTTCCTTGCATATCTTTGTGTCATCTGCGAAACATGATACCATACTGTCATTGATATCTGCATCAATATCTATAATCATTATTATGAACAGCGAGGGAGCTAGTGCTGTCCCTTGTGGGACAGAGCTCTCTACTTCTGAGACTTCCGATTTGACTCCATTTACCACCACTCTTTGCGTTCTTTACGTCAAGAAATTAAATATCCATCTTCCTAGCTCTCCAGTAATTCCTGTATTCTTAAAGTTTGTGTGCTATAATTCCATGGTCACATTTATCGAAGGCTTTAGCAAAGTCAGTATATATTACATCTATGTTTTGTCCTCGACACAGTATTGCCAATATTTTCTCCTGGTGGTCTAATAGCTGTGATAGGCATGATCTTCCAGCCCTGAAACCATGTTGATTTGGGTTGTATAAGTTCTTTTTTTGTAGGTAGTAGGTGGTTTGGCATCTAATTATACGTTCAAAGCACTTTATAAGGTGGGAGGTGAGAGTTACCGGCCGATAATTCTTGGACATTGCTCTGTTACCACCTCTGAATAAGGGGGCAATGTTCGCGTTCTTTAATGGATGTGGAATTTGTCCTGTGTCGAGTGATTTCGTCTATAGTAAGTATAGCGGTTTGGCAATTCTCTCTTTACATTTCTTCAGAAACGTGGCCCTGGTGCCGAATTGTCTCCTTCCGAGAACTATAAGTCTATTAATAGGTTTGTGCCAGAATTTGTCCTTGGCTGATTTGTATCAATGTCAAAATTAGTCCGGGTTTTCTACTTTCATCTCGGACTTAGGGGTGCTAAACAAAGAGTTAAATTGTTCCTTGAGCAGTTCGCTAATTTTTTGGGGGTCATTTGCATGTTTGACCTCCCCGTCTATCAACAGACCAATACTCTCTTTACACTGCATTTTCCTTTTCGCAAACGTGTAGAAGTACTTTGGGTTATTTTTTACATTTTCTGTTACCTTGTTTTCCTCCTCGTTTGTCGTATGTATGAATGTTTTCTTTAGATCCATTTCTATTTCGCCTAGTTTTCTTTCTAGTTTGAGTCTCCTTGTATCAGTTCTGCATCTGTGGAGATGCTTTACGGTTTGCTTCCTTTTGTCTAAATATTGTCCTGATTTTTCTCTCGAGCTTGCTCCGTTTTCTTTTTTGTCTCTCTGGAACATGCTTCAGTAATATAGGTTTGGTTTCAGTCCCCATTATACCTAGTATTTGTTCTGGAGTCTTCCCGTGAAGTAGCAATTCCCAATTTACGTCCTTTAAATCTTTATTTACACTTTCCCAATCTACTTACTTTGAATTTATGTTTAAGCCTTCAAATATTCCTTCTGCCTCTCTGGGATGCGTTTTCGGACCTCTGGGTGCTAACTTCAATCGTATGTATATCGATTAGGTTATGGTCGGAGAAATTTATGTGCGTTACCTTTTTATTTATTATTATCTCATTGTTATTTGTCAAAACTAAATCCAAAACGTTCTCTTTTCTAGTGATGTCACCGATTTCCTGAGTAAGGGCGTAATGTTCCATCATATCTAATAGCATTATTGCTTAGCTTCTATCATCTTTTGTAATGTTACTGTACCATGAAACTTCTCAACATGTTTGACTTCGTCATTTTTCTTCCATGTTATGAATGGAAAATTCAAATCTCCGCAAATTTAAATATTTGTTGCTGAAGTTTCAAGTAATTTTAACATGTTTTCTATTTCATTAGTGGAAAATTGAAATTCACTTTTTGTGGTGTTTGGTGGTATGTAGACGTCCATAATGGTTAGGTTCAGTTCTTTTACTTCTTAAATAATAATTTCGACTGTACTGTTTCATTTGTTTACCTTCACCTCACATGTGTATGTGTTTTTCACGTAGATACAACACCCTCCCCCTCGTCTAGCCACTTTATCTGCTCCGTATATGTTGTAGTCCAGCAATACTATTTCAGTATTCTCAATGCAGTTTTCGTAGCCTTTTTTCGCATTTATATGTGTGTTTCAGTTAGGCATATGATGTCTATGCTGGTTTCCGTAGCTGAATTTTGCAAGTATTGTAATTTGCAGTCTGCATGGTTAGTATAGAGGCCTTGTATATCTATGTATAATACATTTACCGGGTTTCTAATCTTCGTCTTCGATTTTCCTAAATAATGGTCGTTTCCTAGTCGATGTCGGTTCCTGTTTGGTGTTATTGGTTGGGCCGTGCATTTGGGAGTATTGGGGTTGCAGCCCTTGATACCACTGTGGTTGTTGTATTATTAGTGGGAGGTGTTGAATAAAAGTGTAATGTACGTAATGTTGTGGTGCATATATTTGCGATGTTCTGTCTTTTCTTCTTAGAAGGGCAAGCTGTGCTTTTATTATCCTCATTTCTTCTAAAAAATATGTTTCATTATTCTTGTTATTACTTCTACTTCGGATATGATCTGTTCTTTCCCGTTTTCTTCTTTGCGTACCCCCTTATGTGAAAATAAGGGCACTCTATGTTCAGGCATTTTTACTCCGTAATTGACTGTCTGCACATACGAGGGTGGAAAAAGTTGCAGTTTGGTCCGTACCTGCATCTTCCATTTCTTATCATAAAGAAGCATTTTTGGGGAGTGATTATACATGCAGTTTGAGCCATATTTGCACGAACCTGTTTTATAATATTCGCATATGGCCCGTCGTTTAAATTCCCTCCGAGTCTTAGGTGATTCGATTTCCTTCTTCTGTTCCACCATACTAAACGTATGTCTTAGCAAGGCTTGTTACATGAATGAATTGAAGACTTGCCTTTCTGTGATATCCGATTTGCAGAGTTTCATCCATACTTCCACAAAACGTGCCTAGGCCTTTAAAAATATGGTTGCTCAGACGGTTTCATCTGAAAATATAAAGACGAAACTGGTAAAACTGCACGACATAGTGGCGTAGGCTATTTTAGCGTGTATTATTACTAGGCTGACCATATTTCCTTGAGACAAAAACGGGACATTGGGATGGCAAAAAAGGGACGGGGGTTATGTAATATTCTGTATTCATGAAAAAGTAAGTACATAAACATATTGAGCTTACAATTATTCTTCAGTGACAGAACCCATACAGAACCCATAAAAAAAACGGTACGTATGGTCAGCCTAATTATTACACACTTTGTGCATTATTTAAGTGCAAGTGTGCAGCATTAAAGCTGCAATGTGTATATTATTAAAATCAGTACTATGACTAAAATTAATATAATTTAATTTTGCTATATTACCCTTTTCACTTAGGGGATATTTTTTTACATAGCAGTAAGACACCAAAACAAAATTTGTATGCAAGTACTAAAAACTAGAATTACCCTCACGCGTACTGATTCCTCGAGCAATTTTTGTCCCTAGGAAAGGCGGGAAACGGACCCACTGTACTGCAGCACCCCTGCCCCTTTGCCTAGGCTACTGTGTATCATTAATTTTTTCTTAGAATAGCCTATGCATGGTGGGGGTTCCTGTGATGACGTGACCTCAGCCTTCACATATTTGTTGGAGCCAGTTATCTATTTTGAAGGTCTCGCATCTCAAGAATTTGGCGATGCGACTTCCCGAGCGAGAACATAATTATTTACTCAGCATTCAGTCAAGCTCCTTTATTATCTGTTTTTTCATCCTTGACACGATTCTGTCAGTTACCTACACACTGCCTTCTTACCTCCAACGCAAAACCTTAAACTTGTGTGCTGCTTTAAAACAAGTGGAATTTGTCATCAATGATCTGAAGAAGAGGATTAATGAGCCTGATACAGATTTTAAAGAAACGGTATTAAAGGAGTGAAGTGGTGAATGTGTGAGAATTTTTTATCAATGTACTTGGCTGTAAATTAATTGTTTTACATGATGGCTACTATAAATTAAATTTGCGTATATATGGTATCCTGTATCGCTTTGGTCAACGCAGCTACAGTGATCTGGTTCCAGCTATTGGCGACTATTAGGATTTACTTCCATTCCTGACTGAAACTCAACGGCAAGCTGAATTTTCTCGCTGGAAACTTGTGTGGTCAAATGCGGAAAGCTAACCTGAGACGGCGTTAGAAGGGTACATGCCATGCAGTTCTGAATTTTATCCCAATATCAAGGTGCTTTTACAGGTAAACCCTATAAAATTCTATAGATATACGATCGGTATTTTACTTGTATATATATATTTAGTATGATACATAAATTTGTATTAGTATCCTTTTGTAAGGAATTATTTAATTCTGATGCAGATACTGTTTATTCTTGCAGTAACAACTTCAGCTGTAAATCATTTTTCAGCATGAAACGGCTGGAAACCTTGGGCGTTTGGACCTTATGCACATCCATTCAAATCTTTGCATTATCGTGGACCATGTTACTGATCGGTTTTATAACAAAAACATCGACTTCAAATGAAATGATTTGCTGTTTTGTGTTTAGTATTTTTCTTTCTATTATAAATGTTTTAACCTTTAATTAATATACTGCTAATAAATTTAATGCTCTGTATTGCTTTTCTACACCTTGTATGATTTCAGTGAGGAAATTGTTGGATCACTGCAGAGAATAACATAAATGCATCTTCCGAATACAATAAACCCGCATTAATGAGGACATATGTAATAATTTTTTTAGTTAGGATGGACATTATTAGCTTTTTGTTGTACTGTATATTAAATTTGTTATATAAGTATAGGTGGCCCCTCCCTCCCTGAAAGGAAAGTCTGATATCGTCTCTGATATATATATATATATATATAAATTATAAGATACATATAAGAGCTACAAATATAGCCTTATCAATTAATAATTTGTCCAGAGTTTACACGTTACATAAGAAATATAAAAAGGAAAAGGTCTTCATTCTTGCTGCATTTTACACAGATTTTTTAGACACAAATAGAAACAGATAATTTATTTCATTACATGTCAATTTATCATTTAATCGTAATTCCCTTTACTAAAAATTTCCAAAAACTCTCATAAGAATAATTCCTTGGCATGTAGAGTAAAAAAAGCAAACTGTACTGCCCACACTCTTTACTGTAAAGACCTTGGTGTCTATAAGGATTCCATACGATGTTAGGTATATGCAACTGTTTTATGAAGTTAATAACAGCTGGATCATAAAATGGGGATTTTCCAAGCGGATCATAGTAACAGCATACTTGCTGTCTCCCTCTAAAATACACACTCACCCAATGTATCCTCGGTCCTGTCGAGAAATCGGTGTTAAGTATAAACCTTACGGATTTTTTTTCTTCTTGGGCATCTTCAGTATTTCATCTTTTGCATATATCCCTCTGAAGGTGTCTTGTGTAAAATAATCTTTCTTTGAAACCCTTTGAATAGTCAGTACATCCATTTAAAAGTCCGTTATCACCGATGTACCCGGTCAATTTAAACCAAACTTTGTGATTTTCGATAGACCAGCACACTAATACGCTTCGTTAAAGCCTTGCTAAATTCCAATTTAAATGCTAGCTGTCACTGATTTTGTGGATTTAAGTACGTGCATGCATCAGAACAATGGTCAGCCGAAATGTCGAAGGCGTAGACTTCAATTCTCTTTATACAGTCACCCATTGTTATCCCTATACCGATGTCGTTACAGTCATTTGTACCAATAAATAAGTTATGGAACGCTCGTGAACACATTAAAATTTCATTGTCAGTAGAGTATTTTTTTCTAGAGCTCTACCCACAGAGGCACCACTTACCATCAGTGCTATATCTTTCAAGTTAAAATGCTGAAACTTGAATGAAGATTTTTTATATTTGCCTGAAACAGGATCATGTTCAATCACTGCTATAAGTATTCTCTTTGGTAGATTCTCCAACAAAATATTGTCAAGGTGCTTCTAGGATAAGCCACACGTGAAAGGAAACATTTTCAGTTGGGTACGCTTTATGAGGCACTTCACCGTCGATTTTTCAATCTCCATTTGCTTCACTGCGCGGTGTGCACTGAGATACGTCTCACTGATGTGAGGGACCACAGGTTTAGAAGCCTCTTCACAATACTGAGGCAAGTTTAAATATATCTCGGGGGCCATGCAAGTTATTTTAATCTTCATCTCAGTTCCATTCACCTAAAATCTATCTTCAAATAAAAAATCGCTGTGTAGATGTGCATAAGAACCAAATATCTTTTTAGATTTTTTAATTTAGCTTTTACATCTTTTTCTGCTTCAGGGGGTATGCATAATATCTCGAGGCACACAAATGTGTTTCCTTGGCATCTTTTTAATAATTTATAACATTTTCCAAGTACGCGCAGTAATGATAACTCTTGAAACCTGCTGAGACATTCACTTGATTTAAATATACTTCGCACTGACTGATCATCGTATGCAAAAAGTTAGTTTCAGGATAGATTGTATAATCGTCCGTACAATTACAATCTGTTCCACCGGAGTGCGCTATTCGTACTTTTATGAACCTTATGTTGTTTCGTGCGTTGGTCTCTCTTCACACGGAAGTCAAGCTGGTGGCCTCGCCTCTCGTATACAGATATTTATACGTTTGTATAAATATATCTATATATATTGCTGGGATCATAAAAGAATGAGCCTGCGCTGGGTATTACGAATTCTATAGGCGCGGTCATCGATCCAACTGTATTGAGGGGATTAATCGTGAAGTAATCTAAGTCATCCATAGATGTCTGAGTAGGCGGGATTATAAAAAGCGAGAGCTACGATTTAGAACATTCCTCGCTGTATGGATGGACTAGTTGAGTCATTTTGAAATGATTGGAGTGAATATCAGATCCTACCTCTGACCGCAGAACTACAAATGGGTATGAGAGATAACTGTACAAGATTTTGGTTTATATAAGTTAAAGAAGTCAACGGTAGGTTTTATGTGTTTAGAGCTTCTCTTTAGTTTTTTAGAAATCTTTCTTTTTCGTTTAGTACATTGATATTGTATCTGTTCTTGTTCTTTTTCTTATTCACTTGACGTTCCAATTTTCTTGGACACTTTCTTAGAACCTTTAATGCGCATTTTCCTTCTGACAGCTCTTTTAGCATCATCAACAATCTCATTTTTTGTACGTCGTAATTGCCCTTTTAAAGCTTCTTTAGGCTTGACATCCGCCATCATCTTCAACCATGTTAATGCCTGATTGTAGAACCTTCCAACCAAGATATTTGGCACAACTCTTTAGTGAGGGGACAGCCGATCGTAATATAGAAGAAAAAATCGAACCAAGTCCGTTACCGTGTTGGTATCTCATATCACGATACAAAAATAAAGGCTTCTACATCATACTGTAACACCCCGAAAGTGAAGGTTCACTGTTAAGCTTCCGTAGTCGAATGGAGAGCTTTCATGTACAACCGTTCTTATACTGTATGTACACAATACTGTTCAGTAGGTTAGAATCAACTTGGACTTTATGGGGATTATCATACGTTATACTCAAACTTTTTCCACCATGATGAGGGATATGCACAATGCTTACCACACGCCCCTGAATGCCCCCGACAAATTGATGTTCCACGATATTACTTTGAATGTGGATGTTGCGTATATGTATGCAACGACCTACTGTAACTTGCTCTCGTATTCCCGAACTTGAATCTTCCGAATTCTATACCCTCTGGCTACGGCTTACATGCCATTCCCAAAGTAAATACGTCTGCGCTGTTTACCTTTCCCCTAATTCACCAGACTATCCAAAACCCTTTGACTAACTCGCTTCCAAAGTGGAATACATTCTATCCCACTCTTTTTTTTATGAAATCTTCATTTTAGGAGATTTCAGTGTTCACCACCAACTTTGGCTTTCCTCTCATTTCACTAACATCCCTGGTGAACTAGCATACAACTTTTCTATCCTACAGTAAATGACCTAGAGCAGATTGTTCAACACCAGATTCGTATCCCCGATCGCTTTGGAGATAGCCCCAAAATTCTTGATTTATTTCTTACGACTTATCCTTCTACTTACTCTGTGAAATTTTTTCCTCGTTGGGCTCCTCCGACCACAATCTTATATCTGTTTCCTGCCCTATCGCTCCAATTCGGCCTTTGGATCCTTCCAAGAAGAGACGCCTTGGTACTTTGGCGCCGCTAACTGGGAGGCCCTTTTATTTCCCATGGAATGATTACTGCTTCCCTGGCCGGGACCCCTCCAAGTGCGCTGAGCATACTCGTAGAGGCGTACATTCCATATTCTATTCCTACTACTTATGCAAACAAACCTTGGTTTAATTTTGTTCAAATGTTATCCGCAACAGAGAGGAGGCTTTCGGAAAGTACCCACGCCATCCAACTCCTAACTCTCACTTAGCTTATATTTCTGCCCGGAATCGTACAAAATCTGTTCTTCGACCTTCCAAAAATTCCTTCATCAGACAAAAATGTGAAAGCACAGTCAATTCTGATTCCTCTTGCTCTTTCTGGCATCTAGCAAAGAACCTCTCCAACAACTTTACTACTTTTTCTTCTTCTTCCCTCCTCTTTTCTATTCCGACGGCTCATTTTCCGTCTCTTCTCCTGATAAAGCTGGACTCCAATTCACCCATGAACGATTCCGGTGTTGTTCCTCCATCTTTTCCTCCCTCTCACTTAATTATGTCTGAAATTAGACTCGGTTCCAAAGATGGGTTTTCTGACATATCTGAGCTCAGCTCTAGAAAGGCGTACGGTCCTTCTGTGATGACATCTTACCTAGGCAAACTCTTTCTTCTTTGTTTTTCGTCTGGAACTTTTCCTAACTGCAAGAAATTCGCTTTCATTCAGCCTGTCCCAAAGAAGAGTAACTACTCTGAGTCCTCCAACTATCGTTCAATTACTTTAGCTTCATAAACTTTAGAAAAGCAGTAAATCATTCTTAATAGGAAGATTCTTAAACATCTATCTTCTCACAACCTTCTTTCAGATCGTCAGTATGGGCTCCGCAAGGGACACTCTACTGGTAGTCTTCTTGCATTCCTCTCTGAGCCTTGGTTATCTTGCTTTCGAGATTTTGTTAAAACCTTTACTACTGCGCTAGACATATCAAATCTTTTGATAGAGTCTGTCACAAATCCTTAACTTCCAAACTGCCCACCTTCCGTTTCTATCCTTCTATCTATGCTTTCATCTCTAATTTCTTTTCTGGCCGATCTATAGTCACGGTTGTAAATGGTCACTGTTCTTCTCCTAAAACTAATAATAGTGGTGTTCCTCAAGGCTCTCTCCTGTCACCCACATTTAAGAAGCGCATTAAGGTGTTTAAGAGGCGAATTAATTCAATTGTTCAAAATTCTAAATTGTTTTGATAACGTAAATTATGAGAATTTCTTTAACTTGGACGATTGAGACATGACAAGAAATAATGGTTTCAAAATTAGGGTTAAAAGGTTTGAGACAAACGTTGCGAGGGGGTTCTCCACCTATAAGATAGTCGAGAGGTGGAATATCCTACCCATGGGGTCGTGGCAAGCACTTCAGTTAATATGTTCAAGAATAGGTTGGATAGGCATTTTAGTGGCATCAATTTGCATTAAAGGGCGGGTAAATTGCGAATATGATTTAGTTAGTATAGGGAGTAGCCGATTTTCTTTTTGTTTTAAATGTAGTAGGAGGTGCTGATCGGGTTTGGTTACAGATTACTGGGAGTTGCCCCCATTGGTAGAGACGGGAAGTTTGATGGGAATTCTCCGTAATCAGAACCTTTGAATAAATGTTTTCAATAGAGGGGTACTACTTGGATTGAGAGTGTAGGAATGTTACTATTTTTAGGTAAATTGCGGAATATGAAACTTAGCCAGCTAGAGAAAGTTTTATACTTTTATACCGAAGTAGTGATGTTCCCTCTTGCAGTGAATGTAGTAGAAGATGCTGTCCAGGTCTGGTTTCAGGGCACTGGAAGTTCTCAGATGATGGGAAACTTGATGAGATCTCTTGGAAGTCAAAACTTCCGAATAATCATACTCATCTCCAGGGAAGCTACTTAGTTATAGTGGAACTTTAGTTTAAATAGTGTACATCAAATTTCGCAATAAAAATAAATAAATTTTGCACCTCTTCACCAGTGCTCCTTTAGGTTATTTTAAAAATTTCCTACTACACTTAGTCCTCCCACCACTTTAGAGAGACTCCTCTGATTGTATTGTGCCCCACACAGCATGAGCAACCATCGAGCAACTCATCTTTTTGATCACTTGCCTCATAAGCACCTCTATAGTGCCAACAACGCGTGATCACCCACGAAATACTTTCATTTTCCATAAGGGATAAGTACAAGGGGATAGAGACAGGGATCCTCCACTGATATTCCTCGCAAAAAAAAATTTTCTCCACTTTCGTCGTGGCACAACACCGCAAAGTATGAATAACTCAATATATCACTTGCAGCATAAACACCTTTTACGGAGGGAAACCCAAGTTAAATACTTGCGACATTCAAAGAGTTGGCAGAGATATACACATAACAGACATCCAATTACAGAAAACATGCTCAGACACTTGACTACCATGTTACTGGACTAGATAAGTGTTTTATAGAATGTATAATATTATCTGGGTAATTTTTATGCGAAGGACGTAATACATGATAAATCTTCTGTAAAGTTGATTTGGCAGATTACAGAGAAATTTATGATACAACGACGAAATGATGACTTCTTGTATATACGAGTAATAAATAAATAAAAATAAAAAATCCATAAAAAAATACATGGCGTAGATTAAATTAGTAGTTGGGCATTTATGCTCGCCTTTATTTTCCGCTGTCTTCTACTGCGAAAATGAGTACACGAGATAAGTGTACTCATTGTGTGAATGAACTCTGAGGCTACTCTTTTCAATATACTTTTCCTTACTTTCCAATAAAGCTTCTTTCATCACTACTTTCTCTCAGCAGTGAGAGAGCCTTGTCTTTTTTTATGCAGGAAGAAATGGCCAAGGGTGAAAGCCCGCAATAATGGGCCCCCCCATTGCCGCCGAGAGCTGCCCCGGGCCCGGGGAAGGATTGGTATATAGGCCTCCTTGTTTATTCAGTATTTTATTATGAATGTTTTTTGTGTACATAACAAGCAAACTGATTATATGTCCAAGTCACTATCCAAAACATACAGTATGAATAAACAATTCAGAGGAAAATGACCATTTTATTTTTCGAATCAATTATATTAATTCTATCACCATACAATTTACAAATGCAGTACCAGTCATTGCAGGCAAGACAATTGTTTACTACAAGATTTTCATAATTAGAAGTGTACTTTCTTTGTCTTCTCTCTAGCAAAGTGGTAAATGATTCTGATGAAATTTAAAGTACGGACTAACTGGCTTTCAATTACAATGGCTCCCAGATCTGTCAGTCGGTCTTGGGCATTGGTGGACCGCTGATAAAATTTTATGTTTCAGTTTGACTATGATAATCTCTATAAAATGTATGTTCATTAATTATATTTCCTCTCTGTTATTTAATCAATTGCTTTATTAATATTTTTAGATTTTAGCCCCCCTCATTCCGGGCCCCCTAGAGGTCCGGGCCTCTGGGATTTATCCCGGCTTCCCCGCCTCTCGGCGACCCTATCCCCCCAATAGAAGAAGAAGAGAGCCAAAATCAAGGTCTGGAGTTTTCCAGATGCCTAGACACTCTGAGTTTGAAAGATTGGAGGTCATAGACAGGGGGAAACATGGACTGAGGAAGATTGTTCCAGAGTTGACCGGTTGAGTAGATGAAAGACTGGAAATACCGATTAACCCATAGTTGGACGGAAAAGGAATGAGAAAGTGTAGAAAGTCTGGTGCTGAATGCTCTCCTTAAAGGAGAAGGCATGCGGTTAGAGAGTTCAGAAGGGGAATGTCCGTTATAATAGCGATAGTAAAGAGAGAGTGAGGCAATATTGCGGAGTAAAGCGAGGGATTGAAGACAATAAGTGAGAGGTTGGGAATTGATGAGACGAAAAGCATTTGATTCCATCCGGTCAAGTATGGCTGTGTGGGTTGAGCCACTCCATACATGAGAAGCATACTCCATACAGGGGCGAACAAGACCCCTGTACAGAGACAGCAACTGAGTGAGGATGAAGCAACTCCAAAACCGGTACAGCACACCTAACCTCTTGGAAACTGTTTTGGAAAAAGAATATATGTGATCTTTCAAACAAAGTTCACGAGAAAAGGAAACGCCAAGAATGTTAAGAGAAGAGGAAGGAGTTGTGTTGTTGAAGGTAAGGGGATAGTCGTGTGGAAGATTGTGACTAGTAGACAGATGGAGGAACTGAATATCTGAGGCACTTGAAGCCACAAAGTTTTCTCTGCCTCAATCAGAGCGAGTAGAAAGATTAGAGGTCAACTGCTCCACAGCCGTACTACGCAAATTATGGCGTGACTATTGAGAGGGACGTTTTGGGAAGCGGGTGGAGAAGTGAAGAGTGGAATCATTGGCATAGGAGTGAATAGGACAGGAAGTGCGAATTAAAAAATCATTAATGAATATAAGGAAAAGAGTGGGTGACAGTACAGAACCCTGAGGAACACCACTGTTAATAGCTTTTGGAGAAGAACAGTGGCCATCTCCAACCGCAACTGTAGATCGGCCACAAAAGAAATTAGAGAGGAAGGTACAGACAGAAGGATAGGAAACGAAGGTGGGCAGTTTGAAAATTCAAGATTTGTGCCAGACTCTATCTTTTGATATGTCTAGCGCAATAGCAAAAGTTTCACCGAAGCTCACTGAGGATCTAAAAGAAAATTGTGAGAAGAGAGGTGTTTAAGAATCTTCCTATTAAGGATAGATCCAAAAACTTTAGAAAGGCAAGAAATCAAAGCAATTGGACGATAGTTGGAGGGTTGAGAGCGGTCACCCTTCTTTGGGACAGGCTGATTGAAAGCGAACTTCTAGCAGGAAAGAAAAGTACCAGATAAGAGACAAAGACAAAAGAGTTTGCCTAGGCAGGGTATCAGCACAGAAGCACAGCTCTTAAGAACAACAGGAGGAACATCATCAGGACCGTACACCTTCCAAAAGTTGAGTCCAGATAGGGCGGAAGAAACATCTTTGAAAGATTTTCTAATATCAGACATAATAAAGTCAGAGGGAGGAGGAGATGGAGGAACAACACCGGAATCGTTCATGGTTGAATTGTAAGCGAAAGTTTGAGCGAAGAGTTCAGCTTTGTCAGGAGAAGAGACGGCAACTGAGCCGTCGGAATGGAAAAGAGGAGGGAAAGAAGAGGAAGTAAAGTTGTTGAAGAGGTTATTAACTAGATGCCAGAAAGAGCGAGAAGAATTAGAATTAGATAGGTTTTTAAATTTTTGTCGGATGAAGGAATTTTTGCCGAGCCGAAGAACAGATTTTGCACAATTCCGTGCAGAAATATAAGCTGAGTGAGAGTCAGGAGTTGGATGGCGTCGGTACCTTCTGAAAGCATCCTCTCTGTTGCGGATAGCATTAGAACAAGTAAAGTTAAACCAAGATTTTTTTTGCATTAGTAGTAGGAATAGAATATGGAATGTACGCCTCTGTATTACCTCTGTGATGCACTCAGCACACTCAGAAGGGCTCCGGCCACGGAAGCAGTAATCATTCCATGGGAAATCAAAGAAGTACTGCCTAAGGGTCTCCCAATCAACGACGCCATAGTACCAAAGGCGTCTCTTCTCGGAAGGATCCAAAGGCCGAATTAGAGCGATAGGACAGGAAACAGATATAAGATTGTGATCGGAGGAGCCCAAGGGAGAAAAAATTTTCACGGAGTAAGAAGAAGGATGAGAGGTAAGAAATATATCCAGAATGTTGGTTCTATATCCAAGACAATCGTCGACACGAGTAGGGTGCTGTACAATCTGCTCTAGGTCATTTAGGGTAAAAAAAGTTGTAAGCTAGTTCACCAGGGATGTTAGTGAAATGGAAGGAAAGCCGTTGCCAGATGGTATAGAATTCGGAAGATTCAAGTTCTGGAATACGAGAAAATGTTAGGTTATTGCATACATATACGCAACATCCAACTTTGGAATGAAATTGAGTATAGCGAAAGTAAGAGGGTACAGAAAAAGGGTTGCTGTCGTTCGTCTCAGAGACGAAGAAAAGAAGATGAGGTTTAGAGGAGAGGTGGTATTCAACAGATTGAAAATTTGATAAAAGGCCAAGAATGTTGCAGAAATTAATGAAAAGTGAATCTAGCAGAGACCCAGAACATCTCGAATGAGCCGTAGCAGATCCAGCCCCACTGCCCGGTTCTGCATTCCTGGTATCAGCACCGTGGTAGCCAGAAGTGGAGACATTTATGATCCCCACCGCAGGGGACTCCGACGCTCTTATAGTTGATGCCATTTCTTTTTTAATTTTGAAAAAATTATGTAGTTTGTAAGATGCATGTTAAGTAGTGAGAAAAAGGGAGAGAAGTATGTGTTTGACAGCATGCTGAACTGCTCACAGGGTAGATGAGACACGGAAAAAGATCAGCTAAGTTAAACAGTGACAGGAGAAACGGGAGTTCCAGCACTCCCTATCTTCTGTCTAACCTCCTCCCCGCAGTACTTCCCTGGTCGATTGGTGTCTTCAATCTCCTCGTCTGATTTATGCTTTACTATTACTACTATTCCTGTATGAAAGTTTTACATGTCTATAAATGTAAGCATGGTAAAGTTTTCAGTGTCCTTTCTTTTATTGTTATTTCTAACTTTTCTACTTCCTTCTTCGGTTCGCCTACATTGGACCTTAGGGTCTTTCTTAGCCTGTAACTCTGTAACTCTCTCTTCGCCGCATTGTTGCCTCACACTCTCTTTACGATCGCTATTATAACGGACACTGCTCTTCTGAACTCTCTTGCTGCATGCCTCCTTCTTTAAGGAGAGCATGCAGTACCAGACTTTCGATACTTTCTCATTCCTTTTATGTCCAACTCTCTAATGCTAGTACATTTTTCGTTTACCCAAACATTTGCTTCCTAATATTTACTCAATTTTAAACGTCTCTTTCCCTAGGTTGAACGTGACCTGCAATTCTTCGCCATAGAAACCACCCTCAAAATTTTCACCATTCAGGTCTTCAACATAGTACATGATCACCCCTCTTTTAGGGTTGATGGAACTAACTCTAAAAATTTCCTCTGTCCTTGCTCAAAACCTTTCTTAAACTTTCCTCCTGGTCGTGAAACACGTACATATTCGCCGATTATGTACCTGTACCAAGGATGATGCTCTCGTCCAATTTTTAGGTTTTGTATACACGCTTCTTTTTAAAACTTCAATAGGAGTTGGGCCAATTATGCGATGATAGGAATGGTAGGATCAATGGTAGGATCGACGGTAGGTCCCAATCATGCGATGGTAGGATGATGCTAACTGACTCAGAATGTCTATGTATCTGTAAATATTTTTGTCTATGTATCTATAAACATTTTTGAGTTGCTGCTAAAATAGCTAATGTTAAATTCCGACATGTTTTGAAAATATCGACCAAAAACTCGTTCCCTAAATCTGTACAGAAATAGGCTGCTATTCTATTCTCCTTTAACATTAAAGACTTTGTAGTTTCAGCAACTGCGTCTGGGGTTTTATTTTTCAGAGGTGCCATAAGTATCTAGAAAAGACGTCAGTTATGAATAGAATATACCTGTAGCCATCATTATACGTCGAGTATTAGAAAAAACATATTACAAAAAGTAAGCACAATTATGAGCGAAATAGTGAACCAAATTGAATCGAATCCGAAGTAATTCTATAAAATGAAGTAATTCTATAAATGACGGAAGTTTTCGGTAAATTCTTCTCTTCCGTCTTCACTAACAAAAAATGAACAACAGCCCTGTTCCCATAATCATGCTCAGTGATGATCATTTAACGCTTCACGATTTTACCATTAGTGAAAGCGAAGTACTCTAGGCCATAGGTAAAATTAATCCTAATAAAACTCCCGTTCCAGAAGAGCTCTTCCCAAAGTTACGTAAAGAAGTGAACTGTTCAATAGTCCCTCCTCTCACATATACAGTATATTTAATAATAGATCGTTACAGTCTGGAGAAGTTCCGCTCAATTGGAAACTTGCAAACATTACGCCAATATTTAAAAAAGGGGACAAATCGTTTCCCGGAAATTATCGTCCCATCAGCCTGACTTCAGTAGTTGGTAAGCTTATGGAGACGATCTTTCGGGCCAAAATAGTTAATCACTTAGAAATTAATAAATTAATCAAAGATTCTCAACACGGCTTTCGACGTAATCGTTGTTGTCTTACTAATTTGCTCGACTTCTTTAGTGATATTGTAAATATATATGACGAGAGTAAAACAATAGATATTACAGTATATATTTCGATTTTCAAAAAGTGCTTGATAAAGTGCCACATAGAAGATAATTAGTGAAACTTCATTCTCGCAGAATTGATGGTAATGTTCTCAAATGGATCGAAAATTGGCTTAGTGGACGTAAACAAAGAGTGGTCATTAATGGCAAAGCATCTAACGAAAAATGTAACTAGTGCCGTCCCGCAGGGATCAGTTCTGGGACCCGTTCTTTTTATTATTTATATCAATGACATCGACTTGGGAATTAAGAGTATAATTTAAAAGGTTTGGATGATATCAAACTTGGGGGACGAACAAATTCGACAGCAGAACGTTTGCAGATTCAAGAAGATATTAATAAATTGCTCGAGTTGGCGGAAATTTGGCAAATGAACTTTAATATAGATAAATGTAAAATGTTGCATATCGGTAGAAACAATGTTAAAGAAAAGTATTTAATGCTCGACAAGACACTAACAAGTATTACGGAAGAGAAAGATTTAGGTATTATTGTTGCCAACACTCTTAAACCGAGTAAGCAATGTATCGAAGCGGTCAGAAAAGCAAATAGAATCTTATATATTGGTAGATCGTTTGAATTTAAGTCGGAGAAAACAATGCTAATTCCCTAGTACGCCCGCACCTGGAATACTGCGTTCAATTCTGGTCTCCATACTTATGACAGGACATAGAATGGAGAGAGTGCAGCGACGGGCTACTAAGATGATTCCTAGACTTACAGTAGAAACAAATCATACGCTGCCCGTTTAGAAACATTAAATTTATTCTCACTTGTAAAAATGCGAATTCGAGGAAATTTAATGCAGGTTTTTAAAATGATTAAAAGTTTTGATGAAGTCGACGCAAAAAAATATTTCACTTTCAGGAAAGCAAATAGAACTCGCGGTTATGGTTCCAAATTAGTGGATAAACATTTTATTTCTAATGAAGGTAAACATTTTTCTTCAGTCGTATAGTTAATTTGTGAAATGGATTGCCAGCCAGTGTAGTTCAAAGTAATTCGATCGAATCCTTTAAAAAGAAACTAGATGCTTATCTCGACTTAAACCCTCAGTTGGAAGCATTTGTCAGCGCGTAGAAATATTGGATAATTTTCACTTGGATTCCCTCCTCTCAACCTCTTTTCTCTTCTTTGCTTTAAACCTTTCACCTGTCTTTAAATTTTCTTACTTCTTTTAACCTTCCTTCTTAAACAGACAGCCTCGCATGGACCAGCCGGTCTGTTGCTGTTTGGTGTCCTGCCTTTGTATTCCTACCCTGCCTGCCTTAGTTACGTATAGTTAAATTAAAGCCATTTATTTGCATTGACGAGATTGTAGAAGTTAGCATTATTATTAGAGTTTATTTTAGCAAGATCGATATTTAAATCGCCCCCAATGATGCAGTTATTGTTGATATGATTAGAAGTTAAAGTTGTATCTATGCTTGCAATAAACGTTGGCAAATTACCATTTGGTGGTCGGTGATGCTAATACTGAATAGGAAATGTTAGTTATATACACCTTAAATGCTAGAGTTTCTGAATGATCATTTATGTCTGTTAACTGTTCAATATTTTTACTTTTATGATTAGTGTTTCTAAAACTGCTTACTTCGCCGTCTCTGTTATTATTTCTACATATATGGTGGCTCGTGTAGCCCGGTATATTAAAAAAGTACTTCTTATTTTCATTTAACCAGGGTTTGGTCAATATAATACATGTAAATTTATATTGTAACAATTTTAAATTGGCCATCAACTCATCAAAGTGATTTGGAAGGCTTCTAATATTTAAGTTCAAAATACTGTAGATATATTTTCGTTACTGTGTCGCTCATTTTAGGAGGTATCCACTGACACATACAGTAGTTGCTATTTATTGTACTTTCAGACTCATTAATTTCATTCACAGATCTAAGAGTATGTAAAGTGTTAATCATGGACGAACTTATAAAAACCAATAAAACAAAAATAAAAATCAATAATAATACTTATGCTAATCTAGGAAAGAAAAAAGAAAGGCAGTTCAAAATTAAGAAGAAGAAAGAATAACAGCGATATCATAGTGAAGATAAGGATAAGGAAAGGAAAACTAATCAACAATGAAATACTCGTATACGGTATACTCATATAATAAAGCAAGAACTAATATTATGTAAATAACTCAGTGGGGTTACAGTGCTATAATAATATTTAACAGAATATATCTTGAGTTACACACATGAAAGACTCAGTTATTTGTAGAGTATTTGTTGTTGTTAATTAATGTCGTCGGATTTAGTACACATCATGACTTTTTGTCCCACCGCACTTTTCTGAACATAAATCTTCCATTCTCTTACATAATAGGTCTTTATGAGTTTTTCTTTCTTAAGTTTTAGTATTTTGTCATATATTTCTTTTCTGTAATCACAAAGCGATTCATTATTATGAATATATTGGGTTTGATTTGTATGAGAGCGCTTCTAATTTCAGACTGCCAATGAAGATCACAAAGCTTAAATTTAATTAGTCTTTTATCACTATCATTGTTGAGTCTTCCCACACGATGGGTAATGATATTTTGAGGGACGTTTAAGAAAAGTTTATCGCTTCTGTGACTACTGCATTAGAATTTTCATATTGGCTTCCCTTTGGGATATCGGGTCCCGCAAAGAAGAAGTTATCTTTATGGGATTCTTGTTTTTGTTCACTGAAGATTTTCTCATTTCATTCTTCTAATCTTGAACATATTTTTTCAGTGTGGTGATCTGTTGTTTTAGGTCAGTTGTCCCTTTTTTGAGTCCATTGTTTCGTCTTCTAATGTATTAATCTGAGTGTCTTTTGAATCCAACTCCGCCATGTATTTCAGAAAGAAGTATGTATTCATGTAAGATAGAAGCTGTTTGTTTGTTACCTTACCCCTTTCAGTTGTTTGGTGTCGCTGTGAGCAGAATTGTGATACATTCTCCTTTTGGGATGCCCTCCCATCGGGGGAAGGAGGAGGTGGGGGGAAATACTTGGTTACTGTGTAGCTCTTTCCAAGGTTATTTACCATACTGCTTACCATATTTACGACTTTGATCATAGTTGACTT
Organism: Bathynomus jamesi; assembly: GCA_023014485.1. Taxonomy (NCBI): domain Eukaryota; kingdom Metazoa; phylum Arthropoda; class Malacostraca; order Isopoda; family Cirolanidae; genus Bathynomus; species Bathynomus jamesi. Next base: position 951,864 of record JAJOZX010001100.1, on the reverse strand, counting down.
AAAGATCCCTAATATGTGCAATAGGAAGGTAGGGTGTACCTGCCAAACATAAAATAAGCAAAAGTCTTGTACGATATGTCACATGACTTAAAAACATGCGCTGTTCTACCTTGTTCATCCAACCAAACACAACTATTTATACTCCCATCTTCCACTCCATTTTCACCAACTCTTCAGGACCTATATGGCAGTGAAAATCAAGTCGACAGGCTCTTGCCAGTTTTTGCGCATGATCTACAAATGTAACCAGTCAAATGTTTGTGCTTAGCATTTTAAGAACACTAATCATATGCGCTATAATTACAGCGATAAAGCCGCAACCACACCGTTGTTTGTGTATTTTCTGTAAATTCTAGCGCTGTTAAAGTTTGAGGTGCAACATCATGATCCTCAACACGAAAGACGTGGTCAATATCGATCCTAAAATTCTCCAGATTGAATTTGGATCCATTCTGCATTGAATTTTCAATACTTCCTAGGATATAATAAATATCCTCCGCCAACAGGCGTGTGTAAGGCATAACTACCCAAAACAGGTCGCCGTCCTCATCATTAAGTTCAAAACCAAGTGCCAACCTCATGTGGGCCTCACAATCCTTATTATGTTGAAGGGCGTATACCACAATGCTTCGAACTACATTGAGAAGGCCTTGTTCGAAACATCAACATAACCCGTGGATCAACTCTAGCGTTGTACGTTTTCCTAAGCAATACGGGGGTGTTACTCGCATTGTGTAGCAGTTTCAGTGATACGCCTCCGTCTGAAGGACGAGGTGTTGTTGTTTCTGCGTGGAATGTAGATGGGACAGAAGAGAAAGAAGAAGGCCCTTGAGGTGCTGCTTAGGATGTCGAAGGTTGTGGTGACGCGGAACCGTTTAAGTTCTTTGATGTTTGAGGGTTTGGTGACCAAGGGGCTGCTGTTGGTGGCGACAATGTGTCCTCAGAACTGTATGAATTCAGTTTTGTGCATTTAGCATCCATTTTTGGAAGTTTATAAAGAAACTGCGGGCCGGTGATACGGATATTTGCTTTGTGACCTTCATCCGTGTACACTTTTAGGGTACTTTTAAGAACAGGTTGAAACGCTATATATACCAGAATGACGAAACATGTAAAGAAATATCTCGAGTTTATTAAAACGTTCCCACGGTTACCACCTATTCACCAACGGCTATTTGTAAATAACGTTGATCCTAATTTTTTAAAATGTATCTGCGAAGTCTGTCACAATGTTATAAAATGCAATGTTCCAATGACTGCGTCGCAGAAGAGTCGTTTACGATGTTACAATAACATAATTCGAAAACTCGTTCGTAAAAGACAAGTTGTGTCAAATAAAAAATTCATGTTTTATAAAAAGGTGGGTCATTCCTACCTGTGTTATTTTCAGTTTTAGCCCCTTTATCATCTAGTTTTATATAATGAAGGTTGTAGTTCTACTTCACAAGGTGTACGCTTCACTACAAAATACAAAGAAGGATGAAACATCCCTAGATCACAGTAAAAACAGACTTAAAATATTGGAGAGCGAATATCTCGAACAAGTGTCAAAAAATAGTCTTCCTAATATTTTAAGGACCTAACACGGGTGAAGTTATTGCTGAAGGCTCAACGGTGTAGAGTTTAAACATTATTGGCATCATCCATGATTTAGTGAGAAAGTGAGAGAGAGACCACCCCTACCAGGTTGGAAACATATTAAAACGAGGTTACATTAGATGAATATTCCAAATCATTAATTGGTAAACAAAACGGAATAAAAGATCTGGGACAGGCAACACAAACCCCACACCAGAGTACCCCTCCAACAGGTGCGCCCAGATTAAGACCTTTGAAGAAGAGGTGACTCGTCAACAATTGGTCTTGTTCACACACTTCTAAAATAAGTAAATGGTTAACGTATTAGAGAAGCATTATTACGATATTTCTAACTTCGCATCTTACGGTGGGGTTGAGAAACTCTATAAAGGTGTTTATACTGAAGGGGTAAAGAAAAAAGATGTTAAGAATTTTTTGCGTGGACAGGATACACTTCATAAGCCTGTGTGAAGAAGGTTTAAAACTGCTAAAACAAAAGCACCATCATTGGACACTGTATGGCAGGCAGATTTGACTGATATGCAAAGCTGGGCACAAACCGTTAATCCGTTAATCGTTAATTAACGAAGTTAACTTTTTCGTTAACGATTTAACTTTTAAGTTAACTTTGAAAGTCATTATCGGACTAATTAACTTCCGTTACATTTAACTTCCGTTAACTCAAGTACGTTAACCCAAAAAATTCATAAATAAACGTTTAAAAGTTTCTATTATTTTCAGTGCTGAGCAGGTGCGCAATTAATCCGCCACTGTTAATAATGATGAACGAATTTCCATTTCCGCAGTGCAAAATCAGGCGATATATTTGTTTCCGTCGCCACAATTTGTGTCTTACCAAATATGGTAGTTATTTATGGCATTGGTTTGAGCAAAATATGGTCGACTGTAAAATCAGGCGGAAAGATTTGCCATTTGAGTTGAATGTTTCAACTTCTTTCAAGAAATATCACGAGCATTTTAAGGCACTTTCAATAATATATACGTAACAATTTAAAAATAATCGTTGTCAAGTAAGTCATGTATATTTATAATATGTCTGTGAGTACCTTATTAGTAGTCTCCTTGATACATACAGATGCTGCCTTCTTGGGTGAGCAAGTGTTGGTGGACTTGTTCATCAAGTTCAACACAGCCATCCCCTCCAGTGCTGCAGTGGAGCGTTTGTTCTCTATGGGCAAGGACATCCTGAGGGCCAAGAGATCATCCCTGTCTGATGAAAACTTTGATATGCTAATTTTCATGAAGGGCAACATGCATCTCATGGACAAAATGGAGAACGAGAAGAAGAGGGAAAATTAAATTATATATATATTGTGTTTTTCATTTTTTTATAATAAAAGTTAACGTTAACGGTTTATCGGTAACTTCCGTTACATGTTTAACGAATTAACGGATTAACGGTTAACGAAGTTAACTTTTTGGTTAACGGATTAGCGGTTAACGAAGTTAACTTTTTGCTGATATGCAAGATTTCAGAATGTACAGTAGGGTGGGTCGAATTAATGAAATTTAGAATTTGCATTGGCCTGTAGTCGTGTACGTTGCAATTTGATGTACAAAACATTCTTTAAAAATCGTACTGACATCAAATAATGTTTTCTGCCGCCCCAAACGAGTGAAAAATTATCAATTTCCCTATTTTTGGCTATTTTCGTCAAAAAAATTAATTTGGGATTTTTTATTAGCCTGTTTTCATAAAAGATGCGTTTTGATAAGGAAAACACTTTGCAAAAATCTTACGGACATGAAAAAATATCTTCCACTGTCTTAAGCGAGTGATTTTCGTCTAAAAATTAATTTTGAAATTTTGATTGGCTCGTTGCCGTAAAAGTTGCATACTATTACTGATGAGGAAAAAACTGCAAAAATATTACTGGCCACAGAAAAATCTATTTTAATTATAAAAATATAAATGCACTTTCCGTGCGTGTTACGTTTTCACTTTGATTATTGTTCGCTAAGTTTACACCTTATAATCTTTCTTTGAGTTTAATACTCCCATCAGTTTTTGGGATTCCAACTTAGTCCTGATAAAACCATCTCGCCGTAACTCACCACACACAGATAATGATGCCCCAATCAACTGAGTTTTGATGATATAATTCGAGATTTCGCAAACTTCTTAGATTAAATATGACAGAGTACACAAACTGACAAATTCCCTGTTTTATTTTATGTTTTATAGGCCCTAAATAAAGTTTGTTTAATACTGTTTGGTTTTGGCAAACGCCAAAATACACTGTGTTAAGGTTCTTTTAAGTTTATTTCTCAATTAGCCTGAGCACCGTACATATAATTCGTGTAAATGTACTATGTGCTGTACATGTACATGTATTGTTAATAAAAAGCTACAGAAAAGGGCCCCTATATTCTTCATTGCCCAGGAGCCCCGAGGTGTCTTAATCCGCCTCTGCCAATGGCATCGTATACACTCTGTTTCTCCTTTACCTGCATATAGCGGGAGCATTTTACCAATTGAAATAAGTGTCGTGTTCCATTATAGCACGATGGAGAAGTCTTGATGCTGAACTACACCGGTACATAAACACGTAAGTTGCCAAAGTGCATAGTTCATCTAAAGGATTCCTTGTACTCACATATGATTTAAGAATTCGGTATGTATTTGTAAACCATCTAGAATGTGACATAGGTCTAGGATTATGTTGTGCCAGATTTATTGGGAACTCTCCTGAGGATACTGCTTGAAGGATACACATACACATCTTGAAGAGGTAATTTTGGTCCTTGTTCAAGGCATTTATATTGTCGGTTATTGGCAAACGCTCTTAAACTTCGATAGGCTCAAACTGTGAAATAGGGTTAAGTTCGCATTTAGCCAATGTTTTGCCATTGGGACCAGAAAAAGAGCTTGGACCATGCGTCACACCATTGAAACCGGCATTGACATTAATACCATCGCATCCTATTGCTGCAATAGAATCCATTGGAAATCTTTCTCTTGTAAGCACTCTATGATGCCGGCTTCTATTGCACGTGCTGTTCCTGGTGAAACAGTAATATGAGCAAAGTATCCCAATCTTGATTCTAAGATGAGAGATACATGTTCTTCGGTGATACTTTCCTTTTTTCAAAATGTCCTTGATTTTGTCCTTTCTTACATCAAAGTATGGTCCTCGAATGGCATTTTGTATTGCCGAAACTTGGCGCTTGCTCTCTCTTCTCTGTTTTTCGCCTTATCTTATTTTTATCACTAATCATTGTTCTATTAGTCTCGGAAATAATGCCAAAATCCTGTAGGACCGCTGAAGCTATTGCTGCAGCACTTCTGTCTGAGATGTTGTGCCGATTGGCCTCTCTACCGAGTGTTGAGAGCTTAACTCTAGGACAGTATCCTGAAGATGATGGCTGGGGAGTTTCAAGACTCATTTGGGCTTCATAGTATAGATATGAACGTTTTTGTTGGGAAAGGCTTCACTTGCATCAGAATCAGCATTTGAACTCGAGGTCATATGAATATTTGCTGTAGCAAGCGTTGTTCGGGTAGCTTTTGACATTCTTTCTTGAAATTCTTCTCTTCGTTTCAAGCTCTTTCTCATCTGTTGTGTCTTCTTTTGATCAACACTTCCGATGATCATTTTTCTTGCACTTCGCTGATCATTCGCGAATTCGATCACTTTTGAATAATTAAAAACTTTACTACATTTGCAAGTGACAATACCAAATAGCTTTGAAGCTTCTTTTCTGAAATTGGTTATCATCAATTTATAAAAATCAGTATATTTTCGCTGCTTGTAGAGTTTCAAAATGTTCCGATATTTAGCATGATTTGATTTTTGCCACAACTTGTTGGTGTGAAATGATGGGTATGCTTGATTACGTGTCAATAGGAAAGTACTCGTAAACTAACTACAAATACAGAGAGATTGGTCGAAAATAGCTAGAAATAGTGGAAGGCATGTGCTCATTTTCACTAACTTTGGAATGTGGAAGATATTGTCTGATGCCATTAAGATTTTCACACATGTGTGAAACTTTTACAAGAGGCTAATCAGTATTCTAAAATTCATCTTTTGACGAAAATAGTTAAAAAATAGGCAACTGGCCAATATTTCATTCGCCTGGGGGCAGTGGAAGATATTTTCTGAGGTGAGTAATATTTTTAAAGAGTGTTTTTGACATCAGTTTGCAAATTCTACGACAACAGGCTGCTAATCAAAACTCCAAATGTTTTTTTTGGGATGAAAATAGACAAAAATAAGGAATGTTCTCAAATTTAGCTCGCTTGGGGCAGTGGAATATATGCACGTAGGAAGTTATTTTTTTTATGTGTCTTTCTTATCCATATACAACTTTTGCGTCTCCAAGCTAATCCTACATAATTCGAAAAAAATCAAATAGGTACAAATTCGACCTATCCTAATGTTCAGCTAGAAGGATTGAAAGAATGTCTGCTGCGAATCCACGAGTAACTGCAGATGATACTTCCCAAACATTATGACCGCCTAAGATCGATGTGCATCCCTCTGCTGTACGTTGTACATTGACAAAAAAATGGTCTGTATGGAAAAGTCGCATAAAGAAAACTTCTGCTACGGAAAGCGCACAAAAAAGCTCATTTAAAGTACGATAAGGATCAGCAAAACAAAGAATTTGCATTCTGGAAGAAAGTTCTCTGGGCAGACAGGACCAAAATTGAATTATTTGGGAATAACGAGCAACAGTATATTTGGCGAAAATCAAATACTGCATTCGGAGAAAAAACGTACTTCCTACAGTTGTTGTTGTTGTTGGTTAGCCGATCAACCCACCCTGATCGAGCAAGCCGGCGACACGCAGGTAACCGATCGCCCTCTCCGGAGTGGACCAGAGGTTCGGCGCACTAGTGATGTTATGTTGTGTTGTATGTTGTGCTAGAACGGTAAAGTCTGTCATAATGTGTTCAATTGTTTGTGGTGTGACCTGACACAGGTGGCAGGTGTCGTCTGTGGAGTTGTCTAGTCTGTGTTTATATGTCTGTAAGTTGGGGTGATGTCCACATCGGAATCGTGCTAAGATAACACGATCAGATCTGCTCAGGCTGGTCACTGACCTGTCAATGGGTGGAGGCTTCGCACCTACAACCGCATTCGGACCAAGTCGTGTCAGTGCTTCGTGGGTTATGTGTGTGTGCATGTGTTTTCTGTATTGTGTGATGTCTGTGGGGCGTGGCATGGAATGGAGCATTTGGTTATAATGTCTATCTGATGTTACCTTAATGGTGCGAGGTGTTGGTGCATAATTGTACATGTAGTGGCAAGGGTGTTCTGGTTTAGTTGTCGCTGCTGCCATGAATTGTGTTCCCCTCATGTTTAAATGTTCCCTAATTTTCAGTATTTTTGTTTCTGTGTGCAGGTGTTCTATTAGAGTTGTTTGAGTACATCCTGTAATAATACGAAGTGCGTTGTTTTGTATTGTCTGTAAGGTGTTTATGTGTGTGTTTGAGATAATGGGTGTCCAGCATGGGCTAGCATAGTCCATAACTGAGCGAATATATTGTTGGTATATGAGTGGTGTTGTTTCCTGCTGGTGTCCAAAGTTTGTGCCTGTTAGTACCCTAAACGTGTTAAATATTGACATGCATTTGTTTTTAATGTCCTGAATGTGGTTTGCAAAAGATGATGTGTTGAATGTGACCCCAAGTATTTTGGTCCTGTGAGTGTGTGGAATGTTGGGGTTGTTTAGTGTAAGCTGTGGAGTTATCTGGTGTTCTTTTGTGTTGCTTGTTAGCAAGGTGATGGTTGATTTTGTGGGCGCTACTTTGAGTCTATTGTGTATGAGCCAGTCTTGTATGCTGTTTATGTACAGTATGTTTGTATGTTATTTGTAGCGGTGTCGATGTTGTTGTGGGTTGATGTTAGAGTGATGTCATCTACATATGATGATAAGGTAAGCTTGTTTTCTATGGGTGTTGGAATGTCATGCATGTATAAGTTGAACAGTGCTGGTGAGATAAAAGAGCCTTGAGGGACCCCGTTCGGAAAAAGCTTGTTTTTGGATGACTTGCCATTAAATGGGACATGTGAGTATCTTCCTGAAAGATAGTTGCTCAGCCACCGTTTGGTGTTATTGTGGATGTTTGTGTAGAGTATTTTCTTTATGAGATGAAAGCGTGGGATAGCCTCAAATGCTTTACTAATGTCTATTGTTGCTAATAGTGTACGTTGAGCTGGTCGAATGGAGTTGATGCCATCCATGATGTGCTACGTGAGGTAGGTTATTGAGTAATGTCGTGGTTGAGTGGTGAGGTCTGAATCCATGTTGAGTAGGCGATAGTGATATGTGTGGGTTGGTGATTTGTAAGATTATTCTTTCTGTTACTTTGGAAGGTGTGCATAGTAAAGTAATGGGTCTATAAGAAGCTGGTTCTGTTGGATTTTTGTTTGGTTGGAGTAGTGTAATAATTTTACCTTGTCTCCATATGTCAGGAATAATACAGTGTTGGTATGAATATGTGCTGATGTTTGTGAGAGCTAGTATTCCCTGTGGGCCCAAGTGTTTAAGGTGTATGTTAGATATGTTGTCTGGTCCAGTAGCCTTCGAATTCCTAATGTTTTTGATGACCTTGGTGGTCTTGTCTGTATTGAAGGGTCTAATGGTCGTGTCGAGTCTGTAGGTTTTCTTGTGTCTGGCTGTTTGTCTGTCCGCGTGTTTCTGGGTGTTGTCTCTGTTTAAGTGACTTATCTTTGCGTAGTGATTAACTAGAATGTTAGCTTGTTGTGTATATGTTGGGATGTTATTTTGGCTGCGACAGATAGCTGCGTGTGAGGTGTGAATGCCGCTGTTAGAGTGGGTAATGCTGTTTATAGTCTTGTATAGCCTGTATGTATATGTAGAGTGTTTTAGTGTTTTAGTGTTGCTATGAATTCCCTAAATGTTTCTGTTTGTTTTTCTTTAAGTTTGTTGTTTATTTCTGTGTTGAGCTGTTGTATCTGCTTTTTTATGGCTTCTGTGTGTGGTGTTTGTGTGTTATGTTTGAGGTTGTTACGTTGCATTATGAGGTGGGCTATTTCTCTAGTGTAATTTGGGGGTGAATTTCCTAGTGTTGCCCTTGGGTATGTATTTGTTTGCATTATTGATGATCTGATTAAATGTCTTGAATGTTGTATTGATGTTTATGATGGGTGTGCTGTTTAATGTGGTGAATTGTTCCTCAGTCTGTATTTTGAACTGTTCCCAATCAGCTTTCTTGTGATTTCTGCAAGTGTGCCTAAGTGTTGGGGCAGAGTGTAGAATTTGTTGTAATGATGATGGGCAGGTGGTCTGATGACAGTTGTTTTTCTGTTCTCCAGTGTGTATGTGTTGCTAGTGAGGGGGAACAGAACATTATGTCTGGGGAGGAGTTTGAGTATCCTGCTTGATGTGGTATGTGTGTATGTTCTTCTGTGTTGTAAGAATGAAGAGGCTGTTTAGTTTTGTGGCTATGTTGGCACCTCTGGTGTTCTTTTGGTTGTGCATGAGTAGTGTGGGTGCAAAATGGGAGAGTGCTATGCAATTGCAAATGTTGATCAATGTTGCAAAGGAAATGTTGCATAAGGTTATGCAACAAGGGGAGGGGATGTTTCAAGTTGTTATGCAACAAAAGGGGAGGGGAGAATGTTCCAAGTTGTTATGCAACAAGAGGAGGGGGAATGTTGCAAGTTGTTGTGCAATAAGGGGAGGGGGAATGTTGCACGATGTTATTCAACAAAGGGGGAGGGGGAATGTTGCAAGGGCAACAAGGGTTTATGCATTTTGGAGGCGGAGTTATCCCCCAAGAAAAAGAGAGATGAGAAGGAGAGAGAGAGAGGAGGAGAGGTGTTTGCCTGGCAGGAGCCAAGCGCATATTAAGACTTCAGCCGAACAGCCGTTGTCTTAATATGTTCCTAATCAGCCAGTTGGCTTATCTGGCTGAGTTGCCAGATTGCGCTATTTATTTAATTAAAACATATATTCTGCCTTAATCAGCCAGTTGGCTTAGAAGACTGAGTTGCCAGTTTGCGCTATTTATTTAATTAAAGCATATATTAAAACTTAACCCGCCAATTGGCTTAGAAGGTCTAACCAGCCATTTCGTGTAATTAATTAATAATAATAATATTTATATATACAACCAAAAGAATTAAATAAAACAACACCACATTACTCTGTTTATTTAAACGAATTATTGGATTGGCATAATCCGTCAGTTGGCTTAACCCGCCAGTTGACTTAGTAGGCCTAACCAGCCATTTGGTATAATTAAATAATAATAATAACGTTTATATATACAACCAAACGAATTAAATAAAACACCACCATATCACTCAGTTTATTTAGACGAATTATTGGATTGACATAATCCGTCAGTTGGCTTAACCCGCCAGTTGACTTAGTAGGCCTAACCAGCAATTTGGTATAATTAAATAATAATAATAACGTTTATATGACGCGTTCGGTGGAGAAGGGGCGAACGCAACATTTTCGAATTATGCCACAAAATGCAGTTAAAGTTTGTAAACTTTAAACCTTTGTATTTTTCCGGTTTATTGAAATGTTGTATGAATTTGAACACATATTTGAGTAAAATATTGTTGTGTAATATGTCGATATAATAAAACGCCAAGAAATTTTACATTATTATTTATTGATAGCTTCTGATGTTAACTGGTGTAATCCATTATTTGGTCCTCTTCATCGAATGTTGTATTACCTGCTTCAACTGTTTCGGTTTCTTCCAGTTCCTTTAACAATCTTGTATAATAGTTCACTGCAGTTGCAGGCATTAGGTCTGATAATTCTTTGAGATCTTTTATTTTTTCCTTAATTATTGGCAGCAATTGGGAATACTTTGGTTGCAGTGTCTGCTGGGCTAGATTGAATAAACTGACACTGTAGGATTTTTTCCCTTTCTGCAGTCTGACGGGATGGCTATTATCTGGGGTTGTGCGGTATGCAGTAGATATTACGTAGCCTTCTTTGTGTTGACAGTCAAATACTAACTTTCTTGCATCTGTAAATTTAGTAGTTGTTGATTTCCTAATGACAATGCACGTTTTTAGGACGTCAAAATCGAGAAAATCAGCCTGTTTCATTTCTACAACTAGGAAGCGCTGCGAAACGGCTGTAGTTATGGCCGTAACATAATCTTTTTTGGTGTAAATAATATTGCTGTAATTATTTTTTATATTTTGTTCAATTTGGCCAAATTGAGCATCACAGGGCATTGTCGAGTGACCAGAAAGTAGATAGATGTGTTCAATGTGAAGCAATGATGCGGAGTGAATTTCTCTGAGATACATTAAAACCTAAATTTTACTGTGAAAGAGTGCAGACTAACATCTAATTTTTTGCATAGGTAAAGCAAAGGTTTTAAAGGATAATTATACGACAAAAAACTCATTTTTCGAATTTTGTGGCGTTCGCCCCTTCTCCACCGAACGCGTCATATACACAACCAAAAGAATTAAATAAAACACCACCATATCACTCAGTTTATTTCGACGAATTATTGGATTGACATACTCCTAGTCGTAGGTGCATGTGCATTTGTATGCGTTTGTCCCCGTCAGCTGGCTTAAACCGCCAGTTGGCAGAACTCACCAGTTGACTTAGAAGGCCTAACCAGCCATTTGGTATAGTTAAATAATAATAATAACTTTTATATATACATCCAAAAGAATTAAATAAAACACCATCACATCACTGTTTATTTAGACAAATTATTGGATCCAATTTCACGAAATATATTGAAAATAAATATACATTCCTATACAAGCGAAGGAATATATGCAACCAAAAATAATAATAGCATAAGAACTACGAACGAGGAGTATATATAAAATAAAAAAATAATAATATACAAACCTGGACCTATCCAAATTGTTCATTCTAACGAAGGTCAAGCGTGCCACTCCACCTTAGACATACAGTTTAACGTTGAATCCGAACCACGTCTAAAATGAAATGTTAAAACACTCCTTAACACAATAACTAATTTCAGAATAAAAAAAATTTAAACAGCCTAACCATACAAATATCACTCGGGAGTGGAATAAGACGGTTTACCGAGAATAACAGAATCACCTTGTGAAAATAATATTTATCATTTACTACAGAAATACTCATTCCGTCGAAGGTCAAGCTTTTCGCCCCGTCCTAGACCTACAGTTTAATGGGGAATACTACTACAATAGATCTAGTTGGCCAGGTGAAGTAGTGAGTTGACTTCTTTTACTCTCCACCTCTCAGGTACAACCGGATCATCGGGGATCTTTTTCATATTCCATGGAATTTTAGATCCTCCCTTTTACTGTACCGTAACAGTTGAATTTTATCAGTGTTAAACTTCATACAAAGCCTTAGACCTACAGATTAACGTTGAATCCGAACCACGTCTAAAATAAATGAATCTAATTTAAAAAAAAAAATTAAACAGCCTAAACCATAAAAAACATCACTCGTAATTGTCCTGAAAATGAAAGAAAGAAAAAAATAAGCAATAACAATAAACTCACCTATAAAAATATAAAAATTGATGAATATATATATTATATATATATATATATATATATATATGTATGATGAGTAAAACCACGAAGGAAAGGAAACACAGAATGGTGCTCAAGCGCTTTCGTCTAATGACATCCTCAGGAACACTGAAGTACATAAAGAATTACAGCCTATATATAGGGAACAGAAAAAAAAATATATATATACAATAAACGGAGAAACAAACTTAAAGGATTGTGGGAGGGGGCACACAGATTTATAAGGAAAAACTATCGATTTTTAGCACAAGATTAAATGAATTGTTTCCAACCAATGTTATAGATAAAAAAAATATACAAATTTATACTGGAATTCTGCCCGGGTTTTAGCACTCTACCCTTTTTTGTATATAAAAATTAAAAAATAAAAGTTATTAGGGTGACAACAAGTTTACCAAAGATTTAGCGTTCTACCTTTCTTATCTAAATCTGTTCTGAAGGAATTCAAAACAATAGGATCGAGTTGAAAAAGACCTTTGCTTATGTTGAAGTTATTTGTAAGTTGGATAATGGCAGACTCAAGAATTTTTCTATTAACAATGTTGCTAGAGTGAATTAAAGCTGAAGCATTATTCCAATCAATACAGTGGGATAACTCTTCAGTTAACTCTTTCAGTTAAATGATCAAGTCCCCTCCATTAAGTTTACTTTAGAAGTGGAACAAGACAATTCAATCCCATTTTTGGATGTGCGTGTACATAGGGAAAGCCCAGGTTTTAAGTTTAGTATCTATCGGAAAAAACAAACAATTTGTCCTACGTACACTTTTACTCGGGACATGACACCCCCACTAAGAAGGCCATTTTTTCATCAATGTTTCTCCGCGCCCTTAGGATCGCCAGTCCGGAATACATCGATGCCGAATTAGAAAAAATCAACGGTATTGGAAGTGATCTGTGTTATCCATCTGCGTTTATGGAATCTTGTCTCAACAAGGCAAAACGAACTTTCTATCGTGTCAATAATAACACTCGTACTTTATCCAAAAATATTTTAGTACTTCCATTTTTCCCGGGCTTTTTAGGCATTGCTAATGTACTTAAACTTTTGGATATTAATGTAGTATTTTCATATAACAATATTGTGAAAAATATCATAGTAAAAAATAGCCCTACCAATAATTCAGGCATTATCTATAAAATTGGTTGTAAACAATGTGATTCCTTTTACATAGGTCAGACGGGAAAGGATTTGCACACGTATAAAACAGCATCAATATTCCGATAGAACAGGACAGTTGTCCAGTGCCCTTTTTGTCCATTTGTCAGAGTTATCCCACTGTATTGATTGGAATAATGCTTCAGTTTTATTTCACTCTAGCAACATTGTTAATAGAAATATTCTTGAGTCTGCCATTATCCAACTTACAAATAACTTCAACATAAGCAAAGGTCTTTTCCAACTCGATCCTATTGTTTTGAATTCCTTCAGAACAGATTTAGATAAGAAAGGTACAACGCTAAATCTATGGTAAACTTCTATGTCACCCTAATAACTTTTATTTTTCAATTTTTATATACAAAAAAGGGTAGAGTGCTAAAACCCGGGCAGATTTCCAGTATAAATTTGTATATTTTTTTTTTTAATCTATAACATAGGTTGGAAACAATTCATTTAATCTTGTGCTAAAAATCGATAATTTTCAATTTTTATATACAAAAAGAGCAGAGTGCTAAAACCCGGGCAGATTTCCAGTATAAATTTGTATATTTTTTTTATCTATAACATTGGTTGGAAACAATTCATTTAATCTTGTGCTAAAAAACGATAGTTTTTCCTTATAAATCTGTGTGCCCCCTCCCACAATCCTTGAAGTTTGTTTCTCCGTTTATTGTATATATATATATATATATTTTTTTTTTCTGTTCCCTATATATAGGCTGTAATTCTTTATGTACTTCAGTGTTCCTGAGGATGTCATTAGACGAAAGCGCTTGAGCACCATTCTGTTTCCTTTCCTTCGTGGTTTTATTCATCATAATTATTTTTCACGTGTTACTTTCGTGAAATAATTTTCATATATATATATATATATAACGTAAAAAACAAATTAATTTATCAAAAGAATTTACAAAAACAATTTCTCTATTTCAATTAAACAAATTTTTATCTTTTTATAAAAAATTTTGCTTATTTTCAAGTCTCACACAATTTATATATGGCAACCACAATAAACTTAAACAGTTCGAATTTGACCCAATATAAATTAGTGTCTTTAGCGATTATTTTTCGACTTTAAACCTTTAAATTAACTTATAATTATAAAGCGAACAAAAACTACAAAGCGATGCATGTAAATCCATTATTTACATCCAGTCAAAAAATAATCTTAAAAACTCGAATAGATTCTGGAAAATTTAGCTACTTCTTTATTGAATCTTTTAAAATGATCTACTCTATATATATATATATATATATATATATATATATATATATATATATATATAGTAGAGCATTCTAAGAGATTCAATAAAGACGTAGCAAAATTTTCCAGAATCTATTTGAGTTTTTAAGATTATTTTTAGACTTTAAACATTTAAATTAACTTAAAATTATAAAGCGAACTAAAACTACAAAGCGATGCCTGTAAATCCGTTATTTACATCCTGTCAAAAAATTATCTTATAAACTCGAATAGATTCTGGAAAATTTTGCTACTTCTTTATTGAATCTTTTAAAATGATCTACTATATATATATATATATATTATATTACTAGAGCATTCTAAGAGATTCAATAAAGACGTAGCAAAATTTTCCAGAATCTATTCGAGTTTTTAAGATTATTTTTGGACTTTGAACCTTTAAATTAACTTAAAATTATAAAGCGAACTAAAACTACAAAGCGATACCTGTAAATCCTTATTTACATCCAGTCAAAAAATTATTTCATAAACTCGAATAGATTCTGGAAAATTTTGCTACTTCTTCATTGAATCTCTTAGAATGCTCTACTATATATATATATATTTTTTTTTTATTACCTAAAAATGCGTCACCATACAGTCAAACATTTTAAACCTTGCCATATAAAAATCAACGGGAAAAAGAAACAAACAACTTTCGAATTCCGACTCTAATTTTGACTCCACATTATTACGGATTCGACAAGACGAATCAGATAAATTTTAAGACACCATACAGTCAAACATTTTAAACCTTGCCATATAAAAATCAACGGGAAAAAGGAACAAACAACTTTCGAATTCCGACTCTAATTTGACTCCACATTATTACGGATTCGACAAGACGAATCAGATAAATTTTAAGTCAAAGCGGTTTGGAAATCTAGACTCCAACGAGAAGAGAAAAAAAAATTTTTTTGACCGCGAAAATTACGAAAATGCTCGCTATGAGAAGAAATTTGGAAAATGATGGGAGCCATCTTCAAAAACAGTTACAATGATTGTTAAGGAATGAGAATCGAAATTTGCTTGCAAATGGGATAACACAATGCATCTTACTTAAATAACACTAGGCAACAAATTTTAACTTTTTTTTTGTTACAGACACGTGAACTACTGATTCCTACTAAAGCGCTGATGCTGATTTCAGATCTGATATCAAAATTTCTCTATCACGTCCAGATTTTGTGTAACCGAAAACCCCTATTTTTCATTTTTTTTTCTCACCCGCTTCTATTACGAAAGCCGTCTAAGCTACTTTTCCATACCACGTTTTATGTTAAGCATACTTAAATAATTAGTGAACAGGGATGTCTTTCCTCCTTTATTCTGGCTTAAGACAGACAGCGGAATTCCGCTGGCGGAGTTACCACCCCTGCGCCCAACCATCCACCCAAAGTGCGTTAGTATTTTGTTGTTACTACTGAAAGGCAAATTCCTGTTCTTAAGTGAAACTTTGGTGTGTCCTCTTCCTTTGTCGCTTGTAGGATGACGAGCTCTCCTTCTGCAGGAACCAACAATAATCTCCCATCATATTTCGGTTGAAATTACCTTGGTATCTGTTTTCCATAACTGAGATCTGTTGGTGGAAGCGCTCACCATGCTCGTCACTTACAGCCCCAAGGTTGGCCGGGAAGAAGTCAAGATGAGAATGTAAAAAATGAATTTTCAAAGACATTCTGCATCCCATTATTTCATAAGATTTAAGCATGTTCTCTACGAGTTTACGGTGGTTTTCAGCTTTGTGGTTTCCAAGAAAATTTTTGACAACTTCAACGAAAGATGTCCATGCTCCTAGTTCATTCTCATTTAGGTTAGATGGAAACGATGAGTCGTGGATGACACTGCGGATCTGTGGTCCAGTGAAAACTCCAGCTTCTAGCTTAGCATCTGTCAATATTCCTTTGAATTTATCCTTTAAATATTGGAAACCACTACCTTGATGATCCATACCCTTCACGAAATTTTTCATAAGGCCAAGTTTAATGTGAAGTGGTGGAAGATGTACTTTCTGAGGGTCAATAAGTGCTGGGTGTTTCACATTGTATTTACCAACAACATGTTCAGTTCTAGATGGCCAATCATGTTTTTTGTAGTGGTTCTTGTCATCTCTGCTGTTCCATAGACACAAAAAGCACATATGCTTTGTGTAGCCCAACTGTAACCCAAGAAGTAATGATACAACTTTAAGGTCGCCACAAATATTCCATGTGTGGTCCTTATATTTGATGAGTCTTAGCAGCAGTTTCATCGATTCATAAGTCTCATTAAGGCCAGTGGCATGTGCTACAGGTATTGAAGGTTTTTCATTGCCGTTGTGCAGTATACAGCTTTAAGGCTAGCTTTACTAGAGTCAATGAACAGTCTCCATTCTTTTGGATCATAGCGACAGCCAATCCCTTGCATCAGACCACTGATATCGTGGCAGAAACAAACGTTTTCTTCCTGTAAGTAAAATGATGAAAACTGCAAATGGCGATGGCGGAAATGGGAAACTTTGGTGTTTGGTTGGAGAAGATTAAATTCGTGAAGTCTTCAACCAAGCAACTCTGCCTTTTCTTTTGGTAATTCCAAATCGCGCACTAAGTCATTTAACTCCGCTTGACTTAACAAATGTGGGGAAATATTTGCATCTGGAACATATATGCCATCTTTCCCTGTTTCTATATCACTAGCAGAATCTTCAGATGAACTGCTGTCTGTTATCGTTGCTGGTGGAACTGGTGGTGGATTTGTTTCATCATGTGGTACTGGTTTCATTGCTGATTCGCAGTTTGGGTACGTGATCTTTGATTTGTTTTTCTTTGTGAAACCAGCAATCTTTGTCAAACAAAAATAACAATCATTGAAGTGATTTTTCGGCTCACGCCAAACCATGGGGACTGAGAATGGCATAGCTTTTCTTTTACCATTCATCCAAGCTATTAACATTGCATTGCACTGTGCACAGCAAATATGTGGTGCCCAGTCCCTCTGTTGGTCTCCTAACTTACAGTCAAAATAACACTTGTAGGCAAGTATGGAAAACTGATGAGTGGGTAGTTACAGAGCATTTTTCGCAGCAAGTTTAATCTTTGTTATGTTTCTACGTTGTGGCTTAGGTGTATATTGTCCACAGACAAAGCAGAAGTTGTCTGGGTGATTTACACAAGCACGTCTATTTGATGCCATTTTGAATTACCATACAATATCTGAAAAAACGTAGAAAGTAATTATTACGATGTGCAAAATAAAAAGAAATACACACCGTAGTACAAAACAAATGCTATAAAAACACACAAGTCACCACAACCTGTCACTTGCTCATCAGCAGAGAGCTTCAACAACCGTTCTGCTTGACTGTCACGTAGCGACCTACCGTTGGGCCGTTGCCCGTTACTATGCTCTTGACTCAGTGTTGCCAACTCGGGATAAATTTTATTTATCAAAATTGTTCGAATTTGTATATAGTTGGCAAAAAAAATTGCTTTAACCTTGAAAAGCAAGTTTCATATTACTGGCATTAAGCCGATTAAAACCAAAATCTGGACGTGGTAGAAAATTTTACTAAAAGTGATTTGCATTTTACACAAAATCTAGACGTGATAGAAAAAATCTAATTATAGATTTGAAATCAGCATACCGAAATTAGCTAGGAGCACCTATTTGGTCTTCTGTAACAAAATCTTTGTTGCCTAGTGTAATCGAACCAGAATATTTATTAATGCTTTAATACGAGTAGCAACAATTTTGACCGAAATACAGTATAAGGCGACGTGGGAAAGCCCTTATATTTATATAAAGGATCACCGCGTACCGACCAAAATGTTGTTTTTAATTTCTTTAAGGGCCCATTCCTTCATTATTATATTTCATTATTTACTCTACTTTCTATTCATTTTCTCTCTTTCATTTATCGTTCCCTTTACTCTCGTTTCGCTGTGCTTTATAAACAAGGGTGGCACGTGACCGAGTTTGAGCCGCTATTATGATTCGAACAATGCAAAGGAGACGGGGGGATTGATTATACACTAATTACACTTTACTATCTTTTATTTATGCCAATACGCTTTTAGATAAGCCGGGTAATGCGAGGGGGTGAGGGAGTAACGTTAACATTTTAAGTAGGAGAGAGACGTAATACTATTCTATATTTACAACTACATCGTAACACACAAACACACCTTCTTAAGCCGAAGGCCGACCGATGACCGAAGGGCATTTCTGCCCAGACAAACGTTTTCACGAGCTAAACACATTTTTATTCACACACTCCGTCTAATTCTGCGTATTGTCAAAAACATTTAAAAACGTAGGAGAATGGGATCTATCCTATAATAAAGAATTCTGACATGCTTCGATATATATATATATATATATATATAATATATATATATATAAGATCTACTAACTCCTTTTTTTTCGGTATTTAAAAGAATACATTCATTTTGACTTGTTCAGTCTCATTTGTTTAAGGTTCAAAATTGAGTGTCAAACGCGTTGCAAGAGAACATTTCCCTCCTCCACCAGGCGGTCATGTGTGGCGGAGAGCGCAAGAGAACAACTCGTTCCTCCAAAAGACAGGTCTAGAGGCGGAACCACCTGCTTGACCCCCGTGTGAAGAGAGGACAGCAGGGTGGGACACTAACAAAAGGTCAGAAGACAGGAATAAGGTATGTAGCACCGAGAAATTTCAACTCTTGAGATATGGTGGAAATGAAGAAATTAGACTGCATATTAGGCCAGATGAGCAGGGTGTGCATGACTACGTGTGGTGGAGAGCGCGAGAGAGCAACTCAGGTCGGCACTATGCGCTCGGGTTGGGCGGAAAGCTGTAATACTACACCAAAAGAGTAACACTAGCCGGGGCGTTATGATATATCCTGGGATATTGGCAGAGACTTGAATGAACGTGTCTCAGGACCGCCACAACAGTCAAAGTTGAGGTCTTCCTGGCTTGGTGGAGGAGCGAGTTGCTCTTGCGAGTTTTCTGATAATTATAATTTTTAACAGTGATTTCAAATCACTTATGTGTGTGTGTGTCTGTGTGTGTGTGTGTGTGTGTGTGTGCTGTCTTCAGTTTTTTACTCTCTCTCTCTCTCTCTCTCTCTCTCTCTCTCTCTCTCTCTCTCTATATATATATATATATATATATATATATATATATATATATATATTTCATTCAATTCCATTTGTTGAGTACTCCCAATGCGTGTGGGGTGGGGTGGGGGTTATCGATGTTTATTGAAGCTGAAAACATGAATTGATAAGTAGTTATGTTTTAGCTTTAAGGCAGATCATGTCTACCGTTTGTGATGATGTTTATAGGGTGAAAAAATAAATATTAATCTCATAGAATATTTATATTGTGTATTGTGATTTTAAATCAAAGAACGAATGTAAGGAGAAGCAGAGCGAGACATCATGGGTATTTGCCTATTCCCTTGCTGCTATATAGGGCAAAGACGCATTCCGATGTAGCCTTTCATGTACCTGTATCCTTTCCTTCTCGTCTCACGTAAAATAACGTGGATGCGAAGACAATTTAATGTAAAAAATTAGCAGTCGCTCTCCGCCACACATGACCGCTTGGTGTAGGAGGGAATTGCTCTCTTGCACCGCGTTTGACTTTAAGCAATTGAGACCGAACAGGTGAAAATGAATTTGTTCTTTTAACTACCGGGTGAAAAAGGACTCGGTAGATCTTATATATACGAGGTATGATCAAAAAGTTCGGTAAATAGTCCCGCAACTAATGAGCGCCTGTCACTAGGTGATGTCAGTGTGTATGGTTATTGGGTTTAGTTTGAGGTTTGGTACCACTCGCCGATATTTCTCTTTGCGTCTTTGATAATTTCGCTCGTAATATTGCCTTTGTTCGCGCTGAGAGACTGACTGAGTCTCATTGTGGCGGATTGGCGAGAGGGACCCGCGAATGTAGACACCTCCAAGTCGCGGTTAACTCCATGCCACGATCACGGATAAGTGAATGATGGTAACAATTAGTAGGTCATGTTAATTCAATTGACGACAGTGAATCACGATCAACTGCATGAATAAAATGTGTGTGTGTGCCACGATGCGTTTCCGCGTGTCGGTCTCTCTTCAGACGGAGGTCACGATGGTGGTCCCGCCTCTAGACCCAGTTTGGTGGAGGAGCGAGTTGCTCTCTTGCGCTCTCCGCCACACATGACCGCTTGGTGGAGGAGCGAGTTGTTCTCTCGTGCCTTCCACCGCAAATAGTAATGTACACCCGGCTCATCTGGCCTAATATGCAGTCTAATTTTTTTCATTTCTACCATATATGAAGAGTTGAAATTTCTCGGTGTTAACTACCCTACTGTCGACTTCTGACCCTTTGTTAGTGTCCCCCTCTGCTGTCATCTCTTCACACGGGGTTCAAGCAGGTGGTTCCGCCTCTAGACCTGTCTTGGTGGAGGAAGGAGTTGCTCTCTTGCGCTCTCCGCCACACATGACCGCCTGGTGGAGGAGGGAAATGCTCTCTTGCAACGCGTTTGACACTCAGTTTTGAACCTTAAACAAATGAGACTGAACAAGTCAAAATGAATGTATTCTTTTAACTACCGGATAAAAAAGGAATTAGTAGATCTTATATATATATATATATATATATATATATATATATATTGTGTGTGTGTAAAAATGAACCATAAATAATTCCCATATTCCCATACTATCATATTCTTCATGGAATTCTTGTATTCATTTATATAGTTCTTGTATCCATTTTAAAATTCATGTGTTTATATGGTTTATGTATTTATATAATCCTGTATATTCTTATATATTTAACTTTATATAATGCCTATATTCATATGTATGTACGTGTGTGTATTCATTTTTACATAAGGACCAAAATCGCCCAACGCGAGTTTGGATAAAATTTTTGATTTGCTTTCTACTTTGCCAAATAATTGGTGACGTATTCTTTTTTAAAATCTCATAATAATTTTTTTAAATTTCGCTTAATAAGGAATCCTGCTTAAGCTTTGCAATGTTCATATTTTGTATACATTCTCTTTCGTTATAAAAGACGAGATCATGTCTTGCTTAAGCATTTAAATTGTACATGTTAAACCTTAAAATTTTACTCATATGCATATTTTAGTGTAAAGATGCATAGTCCGATTTCCACTTTTAGTTAACTTGGCAGATCGTGATAACATCAGATCTGAAAAGTCGCGGTTTAAGATAAAAATATGGTTTCATCTTCAAATATTTTGTTTACTCGTTGAAGCCTTACCACAGCTAAAAAAATTACTTTATTTTCGAATATTGTGCAAAAAAATACAGCCTTTTTAGCATTTAATAATAATGATGTTAGCAGTTTTGGGGTATATAAAACCCAGTTAAAATCTTTCATTGTCATTCAGAAGCTAATTCAGAGGCTGAGCACTACCTGTACATTTTAGCAGTAAATTACAGTAAAAGATAGTCTTTATCTTGTCCTTCGAGCCTTGCTCTCTTCAGAAGAACTTAGTCATTAAACTTTCCAGATACGCTATAAGAAGAGTCCGGAATCTTCAGAATTTTTAGTAAGTCTACCAGAGTCCTCCGAGCCACTATAGAAGAAGTCGGAGAGTAATACAGAAGAAAACTACTGCAAGTCACACATCCGTTGCTGCCACCTAACTAGAACCCCCGTCGACTTCGAACCAACCCAGGCCATAGACGGAGGGGTTAACATATATATATATATATATATATATATATATATGATGAATAAAACCACGAAGGAAAGGAAACACAAAATGGTGCTCAAGCGCTTTCGTCTAATGACATCCTCAGGAACACTGAAGTACATAAAAGGGTTACAGCCTATATATAGGTTACAGAAAGAAAAAATAAATAAATAAATAACATACATATATATATATATATATATATATATATATATATTACATACATACATATCCATATATATATATATATATATATATATATTATATATATATATATATATATATATATATATATGCAATAAACGGAGAAGTAAAAATAAAAATTAAAATTAAAGGATTATCAGATTTGTAAGGAAAAATATCGATTTTTAGCACAAGATCAAATTAATTATAAAAATACAAATTTATACTCGAAATCTGCCCGGGTTTTAACACTTTGCCTTTTATGGTCAAGTTTTGATATATATATAAATAAAATGAAAATTAAAAGTTAATAAAGTAGCATACAAGTTTACCAAAGATTTAGCGTTCTACCCTTCTTATCTAAATCTGTTTTGAAGGAATTCAAAACAACAGGATCGAGTTGAAATAGACCTTTGCTTATGTTGAAGTTATTTGAAAGTTGGATAATGGCAGACTCAAGAATATTTCTATCAACAATGTTGCTAGAGTGGAATAAAACTGAAGCATTATTCCAATCAATACAGTGGGATAACTCTGACAAATGGACAAAAAGGGCACTGGACAACTGTCCTGTTCTAACGGAATATTGATGCTGTTTTATACGTGTGTGCAAATCCTTTCCCGTCTGACATATGTAAAGGAATCACATTGTTTACAACCAATTTTATAGATAATGCCTGAATTATTGGTAGGGCTATTTTTTACAATGATATTTTTCACAATATTGTTATATGAAATACTACATTAATATCCAAAAGTTTAAGTACATTAGCAATGCCTAAAAAGCCCGGGAAAATGGAAGTACTAAAATATTTTTGGACAAAGTACGAGTGTTATTATTGACACGATAGAAAGTTCGTTTTGCCTTGTTGAGACAAGATTCCATAAACGGAGATGGATAACACAGATCACTTCCAATACCGTTGATTTTTTCCAATTCGGCATCGATGTATTCCGGACTGGCGATCCTAAGGGCGCGGAGAAACATTGATGAAAAAATGGCCTCCTTAGTGGGGGTGTCATGTCCCGAGTAAAAGTGTACGTAGGACAAATTGTTTGTTGTTTTCCGATAGATACTAAACTTAAAACCTGGGCTTTCCCTATGTACACTAGGGTGGATCGATTTTACATTTTTTTCGATTTCCATATTCTAATAGAGACAAAAACTTGCGCATGCATGAGAAAATAGCCTCTGCAAAATCTTAGCTTAATACGTAATCATCTTCTGCCCCCGGCAGAGCGATGAAATCATATTTTAGTAGTCAAAAACGTATTTTTCTTATAATTTGTAAAATATTTCAATATGCATCAAAATTATTCCTAATAACTATAACGTCGATGAAAACGACCTCATATGATCGTTTTTCCAAGCGCGTTGTCCTACGTTAATATCTTTTACCCCCGGCAACAACGTCAAATGTTGAAAAAATAGGTAATTTATATACATATTTTCAGATCCGCTCTTTGTCTTAAATAATGCATTTATATATTTCCCATAGCATTTATATCGTTGCTTAGGCATGAAATAACACACGCAAAATTTTATGACTCTAGAGTAATATCTTCTGTCCCCGAGAAAAGTCTAAATGTGGATTATAATTAGTTAATGCGATGTTATAAGTACGATAAGTACTAAGTACAGCTCCTCGCTTGCTAATTTTATAAAATTAGCAACCCAGAACTCACCACGAGGAGGTGGCTGTACGTCGAGTTCCACCCTATCCAGCCCCAACCACCCTTCCTTTGGCTGCATGTCGATTTACATACGGTAATCTTTCTTAGAATCAAATCGTGGAATTTTTGTTCGGGAGTGAAGACGGGAACGGATGAATCCGTCCCTCTCTTCTATTCCACTTACACTGGCAGAGGCTTCGGTTACTAATTTGATGAGTCTCTCGACCACTTGAGTATGACAAGGGAATAGTGGGATCAGTCCATCAGGCTGGTCTCCCGTCTCAACAAACTCTTTTATTCGGGTATCAGGTATTGTTTTTGTAACGGGGGGTTCGGTCACTTCAGCCGTTTGCCAGTTGATCATTTCGTAATAGTTTTGACTATCGTAGAGCAGCTCAGGCATGGCGAAGGCTCGAATTTCCCCCGCTGGTGATTGTTTTGATCGTGCTTTTAATATTCTTCTCCATCCCAATTCTCTTATGTGTTGCTCATCGGCATGTAGCATGGAGATCAAAATATTTTCTGGGTGAGCAAATAAAGAATTTCTACGGAGGACTTTGTTGGCGATTGTCTTAGATCTTTGAGGCATGGTCTGAGAGAGACGCATCATTTCGAAAAAATGTTTTGCGCCCTCAGTGAAACTGGAGTTTTTCTTTATCTTAAACCAAATTGGTGCGTAAACTGTCATAATGAATCGCACAATTTCGTTGAAGGTGCTGGAGGGTTCACTGGTTGAAACATAGAGGCGCAGAAATCTATTTGCTGTTGTCAGCCACCTGGAATGCGCCATCTTACCTGGATTTCGAGCCGCGAGAGCTGAAGAGCAGCTACCGCTCGACACTGCTCTGTAGATGCCTAACAAATATTTTTGGTCAGTGCTCAACTCGGCATCATCTATGTCAATGTCGAGAGATGGAATGGCGCGTCAGTGGCAGCTGCTGCTGACAGCACTCACCAGAGATGACCTTTAAACCCTAGCCTAGAGTCATAAAATTTTGCGTGTGTGTTATTTCATGCCTAAGCAACGATATAAATGCTATGGGAAATATATAAATGCATTATTTAAGACAAAGAGCCGATCTGAAAATATATATATAAATTACCTATTTTTTCAACATTTGACGTTGTTGCCGGGGGCAAAAGATATTAACGTAGGACAACGCGCTTGGAAAAACGATCATATGAGGTCTTTTTCATCGACTTTATAGTTATTAGGAATAATTTTGATGCATATTGAAATATTTTAAAAATTATAAGAAAAATACGTTTTTGACTACTAAAATATGATTTTCATCGCTCTGCCGGGGGCAGAAGATGATTACCTATTAAGCTAAGATTTTGCAGAGGCTATTTTCTCATGCATGCGCAAGTTTTTGTCTCTATTAGAATAAGGAAATCGAAAAAAATGTAAAATCGATCGACCCTAAATTTGTACACGCACATCCATATATATCAAAACTTGACCATAAAAGGCAAAGTGTTAAAACCCGGGCAGATTTCCAGTATAAATTTGTATTTTTATAATTAATTTGATCTTGTGCTAAAAATCGATATTTTTCCTTACAAATCTGATAATCCTTTAATTTTTAATTTTTATTTTTACTTCTCCGTTTATTGCATATATATATATATATATATATATATATATATATATATATATATATATATGGATATGTATGTATGTATGTGTAAATATATATATATATATATATGTATGTATGTTATTTATTTTTCTTTTTTTTTTCTTTCTGTAACCTATATATAGGCTGTAACCCTTTTATATACTTCAGTGTTCCTGAGGATGTCATTAGACGAAAGCGCTTGAGCACCATTTTGTGTTTCCTTTCCTTCGTGGTTTTATTCATCATAAATATTTTTCACGTGTTACTTTCGTGAAATAATTTTCATATATATATATATATATATATATATATATATATATATATATATATATATGTATATCGAAGCATTTCATAATTCTTTATTGTTGGATTGATCCCAATCTTCTACGTTTTTAAATGTTTTTGACAATACGCACAATTAGACGGAGTGTGAATAAAAATGTGTTTAGCTAATGAAAACGTTTGTCTGGGCAGAAATGCCCTTCAGTCACCGGGCGGCCTTGAGCTTAAGAAGATGTTTTTGTGTGTTACGAGGTAGTTGTAAATTTAGAATAGTATTACGTCTCACTCCAACTTAAAATGTTAATGTTACTCCCCCACCCCCTCGCATTATCCCGCTTATCTAAAAGCGTATCGGCATAAATAAAAGTTAGTAAAGTGTAATTAGTGTATAATCAATCTCCCGGTCTCTTTTGCATTGTTCGAATCATAATGGCGTCTCAAACTCGGTCACGTTCTACCCTTCTTTATAAAGCACAGCGAAACGAGAGTAAAGAGAACGATAAATGAAAGAGAGAAAATGAATAGAAAGTAGAGTAAATAATGAAATATAATAATGAAGGAATGGGTCCTTAAAGAAACTAAAAACATTTTGGTGGCTACGCGGTGTTCCTTTATATAAATATAAGGGCTTTCCCACGTCGCCTTATATTTCGGTCAAAATTGTTGCTACCCGTATTATAGCATTAATAAATATTCTGGTTCGATTATTTAAATAGCAAGATGCTTTGTTTTATCCCATTTGCAAGTAAATTTCAATTCTCATTCCTTAACAATCATTGGAACTGTTTTTCAAGATGGCGCCCATCATTTTCAAAATTTCTTCTCATAGCGAGTATTTTCGTAATTTTCGCGGTCATAAAAAAAAAAAATTCTCTTCTCGTTGGAGTCTAGATTTCCAAACCGCCTTGACTCAAAATTTATCTGAGTCGTCGAAGCCGTAATAATGTGGAGTCATAATTAGAGTCGAAATTCGGGAGTTATTTGTTTCAGTTTCGCGTTGATTTTTATACGGCAAGGTTTAAAATGTTTGAGTGTATGGTGAATATATATATATATGTATATATATCAGGTGTTCCCATAAGTAATGTCGCTTTTTAGATCGGAATTTGAAGGACAAAAAAAAACTCAATTGAAACTTTTTAATCTAGTATATATTTTCCATCGGAATCAGTGACACTCTGCCAACGTCCTACAAGCTTTTCAATGCCATGTTTATAAAATTCAGGCGGTTTTGAGGCAAAAACCTTACAAAGACTGGTGTGCAGGTCATCTAAAGAAGTTTCTCGTCAAGAGAGTTTTGCAGACTCCTGAAGAGATGATAATCTGAAGGCGCAAAGTCTGGAGAATATGGAAGATGTGGAAGTTTTTCCCACCCAAGCTCCTCAATTTTTGAAGAAGTGATCCGAGCGGTATGAGGCCGTGCGTTGTCGTGGTGGAACACGATTTTTTCTGATTAACCAAAGAAGGTCTCTTTTCTTTTAGTGCAGTGTTCAATCGATCCAGTTGTTGACAGTAGACTTGAGCGGTGATTGTTTGGTTGTATGGTAAGGTTTAAAAGTGTATTACACCACCTTTATCCCACCAGACACTAAGCAACACCTTCCGAGGGTGAAGATTTGGTTTTGGCTGTGGTGTCGCTGGTTCTCCGGTACAAACCCACTGTCGATGGCGCTTAACATTCTGGTACAGTATCCACTTTTCATCACCAGTCACTAAACGGTGCAAAAACGGATCTTGGAGTTCACGGGAATGAAAAGCTGTGCTAATTTTTACCAGCACCCTCAGATTGTCGACCGACAATTTATGTGGCACTCATTTTCCTAACTTGGGTACTTTCTCGAGTTGTTGCAAATGTCGATGGATGGTGGACGGGGATAAATTGAGTTTCTGGGCCAATTCTTCGACAGTTGTTGAACAGTCTTCTTCAAGTGCTGCTAACAGCAGGTCATCATCAAACTCAGCAGGGCGTCCAGAGCGTGCTGCATCTGTCAAACAGCAGTCACCATTCCTAAACTTTTGAAACCATCTTTGACATTTCCTCACATGCAGAATATCGTTGCCATAAACGTCCTGAATGTTTCGCGTTGCTTCAGTAGCATTATTCCCTTTTTTGAACTCGTAAAGCATTATATGCCTGATATGCTCTTCTGATACCGCCATGTTTATGAGGGGTTCCCATAAAGCAAAACACACGGCTTCACTGGTCAAGGTCTGTAAAGTATGTAGCGAAACACGATAAATCTCCTCTTAGATATAACCTTCGGAAAATTTATGCTTAAACCGAGTAGGACTAGTTTAAACTTAATCTATCGTAAAAAACGACATTACTTATGGGATGACCTGATATATATATATATATATATATATATATATATATATATATATATATATATATATATAGTAGAGCGTTCCAAGAGATTCAATAAAGAAGTAGCAAAATTTTCCAGAATCTATTCGAGTTTTGAAGATAATTTTTTGACTGGATGTAAATAATGGATTTACAGGCATCGCTTTTTAGTTTTAGTTCGCTTTAAAATTTTAAGTTAATTTAAAGGTTTAAAGTCGAAAAATAACACTGGTCAACACTCATTTTATTGCCAATCATATTAGAGTGATTTTGGGGTAACTTTGTGGTGCTGATTCCGAATATGACATCGGTTTTGCTAGATTGGCTCTAATTTATGAGATAATTGGCACCCCATTGAAACACGTAAAAATGCAAAAAAATTAATGTTCAGGCGGAGCCTACTTACTGGTTGGGTGGCCGATGACTTATATACGGAGGGGGAATATTCTAGAATGATCGCGGAGTAAACACTAAGAATATTTGCGTGTCTCACCATCTAGAATGTTCCGGTAGTTTCCCATATGCACGCGTTATGGTTACGTTTCCTATTAATTGAGGGTATTCATTATCTCAAGAACTAGAGCCAAATCGGAAAAACTACTTTCATTTTGGAATTCAGCAACCCCAAAATACCCTAAATTCCTACGAATTTCCTTGGCAACGAAACAAAAAAAATTTTTCTTGAGCTGTGTAATCGTTAAAGACACTAATTTATATTGGGTCAAATTCGGACTATTTACGTTTATTATGCTTGCCGTATATAAATTGTGTGAGACTTCAAAATAAGCAAAATTTGTTATAAAAAGATAAAAATTTGTTTAATTGAAATAGAGAAATTGTTTTCGTAAATTCTTTTGATAAATTAATTTGTTTTTTACTTTTGTACAGGGTGTCCCATAAGTCCGGCATCATAGGAGAAATTCACATTTTTCTATTTCTACAAACCCTAATTCATATTTTTCTCTTTCTACAGGCCATAATGTCTGTGAGCAAGGAAGAACGAATCCACATAATTCTACTCATAGGAAATCGGAGTCAAAGAGAGGCCGCTGCTGAATTTAACAGACTGCATCCAGACCGCGAGCCAATAACACAGAGTTGTGTTAGCAGACTTGTTGCAAAGTTTAAGGAAACAGGATCCATAGAAGATAAACCACGCAGTGGACCTTCAAGGAGGTCCACTGACGATGATACAGCGACTGCTATCCTGGCTCATTTTAACAGAAGTCCCAATAAATCTCTGCGGTGATTGTCCGCCGAGACAGGAGTGTCGAAAAGTAGCATCCATCGCATTCTTCAGACTCACAAATGGCATCCATATAAACTTCAGATCCTACAGAAATTAAGCGAAGATGATCCCGACCGGCGGATGGAATTTTGTGAATGGGCTACGGAACACTACATATTGAGCACGTTCTCTAAATAAAAGCTTTTGTTTTGCCTTTTTTTATTATTTTTCCTATGATGCCGGACTTATGGGACACCCTCTATATATATATAATCATAAATTTTTTTATTTTTATGGTGAGCTGATTGTCGTTGTTTATTTTTTTCTTTCTTTCATTTTCAGGACAATTCCGAGTGATGTTTTGTATGGTTAGGCTGCTTGAATTTTTTTTTTATTCTGAAATTAGATATTGTTGTGTTAAGGAGTATTTTAACATTTTATTTTAGACTGTAGGTCTAAGGTGGAGTGAAACGCTTGCCCTTCGCCGGGATGAACAATCAGAAGGGATGCTAAACAAAGATTGCCGATAAACTAGAACTTTTTTAATGCATGAAGGACGGGCTAGGGGTAATGATGTAGTAAGTTTTAGATATTGCATAGTTTTTATATGAAGTTTAACACTGATAAAATTCAACTGTTACGTACGGAAAAGGGGAGGATCTAAAATTCCATGGAATAGAAAAAAAGATCCCCGTTGATCCTGGTGTATGTGAGAGATGGAGAATAAAAGAAGTCAACTCACTACGTCACCAGGCCAACTAGATCTAGTGTAGTAGTATTACCCGTTAAACTGTAGGTCTAGGACGGGTTGAAAAGCTTGACCTTCGACGGAATGAGTATTTCTGTAGTAAATGATAAGTATTATTTTCACAAGGTGATTGTTATTCTCGGTAAACCGTCTATTCCGCTCCCGAGTGATATTTGTATGGTTAGGCTGTTTAAAATTTTTTTATTCTGAAATTAGTTATTGTGTTAAGGAGTGTTTTAACATTTCATTTTAGACGTGGTTTGGATTCAACGTTAAACTGTATGTCTAAGGTGGAGTGGCACGCTTGACCTTCGTTAGAATGAACAATTTGGATAGGTCCGGGTTTGTATATTATTATTTTTTTATTTTATATATACTCCTCGTTCGTAGTTCTTATGCTATTATTATTTTTGGTTGCATATATTCCTTCGCTTGTATAGGAATGTATATTTATTTTCAATATATTTCGTGAAATTGGATCCAATAATTTGTCTAAATAAACAGTGATGTGATGGTGTTTTATTTAATTCTTTTGGATGTATATATAAAAGTTATTATTATTATTTAACTATACCAAATGGCTGGTTAGGCCTTCTAAGTCAACTGGTGAGTTCTGCCAACTGGCGGTTTAAGCTAGCTGACGGGGACAAACGCACACAAATGCATGTACACCTCCGACTAGGATTATGCCAATCCAATAATTTGTCTAAATAAACTGAGTAATATGGTGGTGTTTTATTTAATTCTTTTGGTTGTGTATATAAACGTTATTATTATTATTTAATTATACCAAATGGCTGGTTAGGCCTTCTAAGTTAACTGGCGGGTTAAGCCAGCTGACGGAATATGCCAGTCCAATAATTCGTCTAAATAAACAGAGTGATGTGGTGGTGTTTTATTTAATTCTTTTGGTTGTATATATAAATGTTATTATTATTTAATTATACTGATAAGCCAACTGGAGGGTTAAGTTTTAATATATGCTTTAATTAAATAAATAGGGCAAACTGCAACTCAGACTTCTAAGCCAACTGGCGGATTAAGCCAGAATATATGCTTTAATTAAATAAATAGCGCAAACTGGCAACTCAGCCTTCTAAGCCAAATGGCTGAATAAGCAAGAATATATGCTTTAATTAAATAAATAGCGCAATCTAGCAACTCAGCCAGATAACCCAACTAGCTGATTAGGAACATATTAATACAACGGCCGCTCGGCTGAAGACTTAATATGCACTTGACTCCTGCCAGGCGAACATCTCTCCTCTCTCTCTGTTCCTCTTGGGGGATAACTCCGCCTCCAAGTTGCATAACCGTTTGTTGCTCTTGCAACATTCCCCCCAATTTGTTGCATAACATAACATCTTGATCAGTCTTTCCTTGAGTTTTGATCAGTCTTTCCTTGTGAACAGACGTGTTTTATCGAGTGTCCAGTGTTATCAATTGAATAAGTGGTTTTCGTTGGTGTTTTAAAAAAAAATAGTGTTCGGTGCATTCATAACTAAATTACTTCGTGCTACTAATCATTCATTAACGAATATATTTCATTTATTGACGTTATTCAATACTATATTTGATCAAACCAAGGCTACTGCACGTGGCTTGCCTTGTTTGTTTCTCAAATCTATCACAAAACTTGGAGACATAAGGTTCATTTTTCCGTCCTTCGAGAGGTCAGGTAGAGTGTGGTCATACACCGTGTGAAGAAAAGGAAAAAGGTCGGGTCGAATCGCGGACAGATAAGTGTTATAAATACTCTTCTTTTACAGATCTTTTGTCGGTAGGTTAATTCTATATTCATTTAATATAAATTTGTGTTTCAAGAACCTGTTTCTGCGTTTCAAAAACGCGGTAGACCTACGTTGTAATTTATTAATTTCCAAACGCTCGTTTTTTTTCGTTTTTTTTTTGTTTTTTGTTGTTTAACTAATTAAAAGCATGGCAACCCCGTCAAGTACTACTTGCAGTCGCTGTGAAGGGAAATTTGCCGCTTACGCGTTTACAATGGCTAATAATAATGAACAGTTAGTTTGCAGGTGGTGCTCAAACTTGGAAGTGCTGAGGAACGAGTTAGAACGTGAGAAGGAGGCCAGAGTAAGCCTTGAAGAAAGGGTGATGCTCCTGACGGCAAAATTAGAATCCCTTGAGACTCCAGTTACGACCCCTCCTGCCTCAGTTTCTACTAATAACATAAATAGTATTAATAGCCCTCTCTCTTCTCCTAGTTCCCAACCCTTCGTTCGAGTGCGTAATGGAGCCCCATTGAGAAAACCTAAGACATGTCTACCAGTAATAACAAACAATAAGTTTTCTGTTTTAGGTTTGGATGATGCTGATGAACCGGAAATACGAATCGTTGGCGATTCCATTCTTCGAGGGCAGCTCGAGGAATTCTGTAGGAGAAACCCTCGTCGTAGGCGCCGTTACTGCTACCCTGGTGCAAGGGTGGAGGATATAACTAATAGTGTTGACCAATTTACAGACGGTACCTCCGAGGACACAACGTATGTTATTCATGTCGGTACTAATAACGTTTTAAATTCTAGATCGGAAGAACTGCTGGCTAGGTACAGGGACTTACAGAGCGATTAAAGGAAAAAACTAATAAGATTGTTTTAACAGGTATACTTCCTCGAGTTATCCATCGTAACGATTTCTACAGCAAGGCGACCTATACTAACAATAACCTAAAGTCTCTTTGCCAACAGGAAGGAGTGCATTTTGCGAATTTTTGGAACAGTTTTTACGGCAGGAGGGACTTGTTCCTCGGAGACGGACTTCATCTTAATGACGTTGGGGCTGCGCGTTAGGAAGACGATTTCATAATACTGTCTCTTCTTTTCAGGCTGCCGTAACTCGAACGGTCCCAGCATAAATTCCATAAATTTCCACTGCGCTCGCGAAGGTGTCGCAATTACAAACAATTTGAAGGTTCTATCCTTAAATGTTCGTAGCCTACGAAATAAAAGAAACGAATTTTTTTCTTTAATTGCTTGTAAAGACTATGACTCTAACTCGTGACTTTGTAGGGGAGTATCAAATTAAAGGTTATAGACTTTTTGTTAAAAACAGAATAGGTAGGCGAGGAGGCGGTGTTATGTTGTATATCAAAGATAATATAGCGAACGTTATAGAAGTAAAGCACACAATTCCAGAACCGATAGATTCGACCATAGCAGAACTTAAATTGAACGATTTCAAACTTCTTGTTGCGGTTATATATAGGCCCCCTAATCAAACAGCTGATACGGACGAAGCGTTATATCGTGAACTAAAGAGAATAATCGGTAGTGAGCAGGCTTTAGTTATGGGGGACTTTGATTGCGCTAACGTAAATTACGATACAATGCAGGGAGACGCGGAAGGTAATCGTTTAGTTAATTTTCTCGAGGATAGCTTTCTTATTCAAAAGGTTGGGGAACCTACGAGGTTGGATAGTATTTTAGATTTAGTAATAACTACAGATGATAGGCTAATTACTGATCTTCAAGTAATAGAACCGTTAAGCAATAGCGATCACAATATGGTAGAGTTTGTCCTCTCAGTCAGTCACTCGAAACCAGCTAACTCTACTAAAATTCCTAACTTCCAGCACGCAGACTTTAGTAAATTTCGAAATAAATTGTCACACGTCAATTGGGAAAACATACTGGGGAATTCCAACGCAAAACTAATGTGGGAATCGTTCGAAACACTATTTAGGACTATAAATGAGGAATGTGTGCCGTACAAAATTAAGCGTGCGAAAGTAAACAATAAGCCCTTGTGGTTTACTTCTAGAGTAGGAGACATTATAAAGAGTAGAGATAGGGCTTATAGGCTACATAATTGCGATAAAGACAATTTGTGGTTACGAAACAACTACATATCTCTAAGGCGTGAAGCGAAAAGTGTAATAAAAAAGTCCAAGCGCGAATTTGAAATCTCCATAGCTCGTGACGGTAAAGAAAACCCCAAGCGATTCTTTCAATACGTCAATAATAGAAATCCAGTAAAAAGCGTCTTGGGGCCTTTGAAAAATGTAAACGGAGATCTAGTTTCTGAAAACAAGGAAATGGCTACCTTGTTTTACGTCAGTTTTTACTATAGAAGATGTAACGAATATCCCTACGGTCATAGACATAATACCTTTTGATAATGGTAATATTTTGGATAATATAGTGGTTAGTGAAGGGAAAGTAATGCGCTATATTGATAAAATGAAAACGCGTAAATCACCGGGGCCGGATTCCATATATCCCATACAACTAAAAGAATTAAAAGATAGCATTGTTGTGCCGCTAACAAAGATTTTTAATGCGTCTATTTCTGAGGGGTCCGTACCAGATAATTTCAAGTTAGCAAACGTAACACCTATCTTTAAGAAAGGCGATAAAGGTGCGGCGGGAAATTATAGGCCAATCAGTTTAACGTCTGTTGTAGGTAAGCTACTGGAATCAATAATTAGGGATCGCACAGTCGAACACTTAGAATTCCATAAACTAGTTAGAAATACGCAGCACGGATTTAGGCGAAACAAATCTTGCTTAACTAATCTTTTAGAATTTTTCCAAAGCGTGGTTGACGTTTACGATAGACATCGGGCGGTTGATGTATTGTATTTAGATTTTCAGAAAGTGTTTGACACCGTGCCGCACAAAAGACTCATTGAAAAAACTAAGGCTCATGGAATCAGGGGTGTAGTAATAAATTGGCTAGAAGAGTGGTTGCGAGGTAGGAAACAGAGGGTGGTCGTTGATGGAGCAGAGTCGTTTTGGGCTAATGTAGCGAGTGGCGTTCCTCAGGGTTCTGTATTGGGTCCCTTGCTTTTTCTTATATATATTAACGATTTAGATGTCGGCCTAGTCAGTACAGTTTCAAAGTTTGCGGATGACACGAAGCTGGGTGGTAGGGCGATTAATGACGAAGATAGAGGTAAAATCCAGGAAGATCTGAATAAAATCGTTGATTGGTGGAAAATTTTGCATATAGGTTCGCGTAACGGTAATTTTGCGTATAGTATGTCAGGGAAAGATTTAACAAGCGTAGAGCAGGAAAAAGATTTAGGAGTTATAGTCACTGGTGATTTAAAAGTTGCGAAACAAAGTACAGCAGCAGTCAATAAGGCGAACAAAGTGTTAGGTTTTATAGCTCGAAATTTTGAGTACAAATCGCGCGATATTATAGTTCCACTTTATAAATCATTAGTTAGACTCCATTTGGAGTACGCGGTCCAATTTTGGAATCCGCATATGCGCAAAGATATAGACAAAATCGAAAGAGTTCAAAGACGAGCAACTAAGATGATTCCGTCGCTTAGGTCAAAGTCGTTCGAGGATAGGCTTAAATAGTTAAAATTGACAACACTCGAGACTAGGAGGCAAAGGGGTGATCTAATCCAGGTTTTCAAAATTATGAATGGGTTCGATAACGTAGAAAGAGATAGCTTTCTCGAAATATCTCAATATAATAAGACTAGAAATAACGGGTGTAAGTTGACAAGTAGAAGGTTCGAGACAGCAGTTGCCAAAAACATTTTTTACGCATAGAATAGTAAATAGGTGGAATAGTTTGCCGGTAGAAGTAATTAGTAGCACGTCTATAAACATGTTTAAAAATCGATTAGACAAATATGTTGATAGATTGGGTATAGTTTAAGGTAGTAAAATTAAGGCTTTGTGGTGATAGATCCCACAGCTCAACACAAGTGTTGTGGGATATAGGGAGGCAGCATCTTGGGTTAGGGGATACTCTCTGTCCTTACACACCCCATTTAAAGAGATTCCTCTGCCGAGCGGTGCCCCCCATAGTACTGTGAGGTATTGAAAAACTCATGATCTTCACTTGCCCCACAAACACCTTTAAATGGGAGACCCAAAATGGGTGCACACACATTTCTACATTACTGTACAGTCTTTACAGCCACACCTACACCTTTCCTCCTAAGTATATATATTGTAATGTATATGGTTTAAATTTGACTTGGTCCGCAATCGATATGGACCGTGACTTATTTTTCGTTGGCAAGGTACTAGTATTGATGGATACCGTAATGAAATTGACTGGATTCTTTGGATCTGATATATTTGCATGTCGGTTATAAATAGATATAGAGTGTAACATATTTGTGGATAGTAGTCTATTATGACTTGATCCTCTGGATCCAGAGATTCTATCTTTAGTTTTAAATCGATAATTAATTAGTTTTTAATTGATAATTATTTAGTTTTGCAAAAATTGGTCGTTGTGAATGTACAGGCAGTTGTTACATAAATTTCTTATGTTCTTGTGGTTCGGAACCCACGTAAAATTGTAGGTCCCCTCCGCCACCACGGAGGACATACACAATACACAATTACGAACACAGTTAGGTAGACCAGCCATGAGTGGATCCTAGGGTCTTTGTTGGTCTGAAACATTATAACATTATAACATTATAACACTCCCCCTCCCCCTTATTGCATAACAACTTGCAACATTCTCCCATCCCCCTTTGTTGTATAGCAACTTGCAACATCCCCTCCCCCTGTTGCATACCTTATGCAACATTTTCTTTGCAAATTGAGCAACATTTGCAATTGCATTACACTCCCATTTTCGCCCATATTACTTGCAGGTACCAACTATTGTTTTTAGCGTTGAACTCTACTCCTAAGATGACATTAGTGACAGAGGCCAGATTGTGTAACTGTGGATTGTAATTGGCTGGCACCTGAGGTGAACTATCTGGTGGGATGTAAATGTTGATGAGTGTGGCGTTTTGTTTTGAGTGTGTTTTAATGTTAACTGCCTGTATTTCTATCGTGTTATCTGCTTGGATTGTGTTTGTAATGTTTTGGGTGGCATCATTGTAGCTAATGCTTTTACGTATATAAGTGATGAGTCCATCCCCGTGACCCCAGTACGATCTTGACTGATCGCCGTGAAATCAGGGATGGTGGGTGTTTTGTGAGTGCGTTTTAGTTTTGTTTTTTGTATAAGTGCTACGTGAATGTTTTGTTTGTGTACGAATTCCCTAAGCTGCATGATTTTGTTTGTGAGGCCATCTGCGTTGTACTATAATATGTTAATATTATGCTTCTGTATGTGTCTCATGATCCTATTGTGTCTATGTCTTTGTGTATGGTGACATGTGTAAGTTGTAGTGGGGCCTGGATTAGTCTTAATGATAAACATGGCGGTGATAGTTTGCTTCTTTGGGGATGCTTTAATGCTTCTGCTCCAGCAAAAATTGTAGTCATGAAGGTAATCTTGAATTCGAAGAAATTTCAGGAAATTTTAGAAGAAAATACAGTATATTGCCTTCATTTAAGGAGTTGTAAATGGGTCGCAATTGGGTATTGCAACAAGATAATAATCCAAAACATAAAAGTAAGAGCACCATGAAATGGCTTCAACAAAAGATCTTCAAACTTCTCGAGTGGCCCATTCAAAGCCCAGATCTCAATTTAATCCAGAATTTATGGTTTGATTTAAAAAAAGCTGTCATAAACCCTTAGCATCTGAATGAACTGCAACAATTTTCTTTAGAAGAATGGGCTAAAATTTCTACCAAGAGATGTTGAAACTTTGTACAAAAATATCCAAAACGAATCAGTGAAATCATTCAAGCAAAAGATGAACACAGAAAGAATTAATTCATTTTGTAAGTAAATGTATGAAAACTTTTGGATTTAAATTTTTTTTCTTTTCTCAAATTCTTTGGTGTTTTCCATCATATGTTGGAGGTGAACTAATTTTTTTATTTGTTAAAATTTTCCAAACGAACGATAAACTTTTCCTAATTATCTTATGCATGGTACAAAAGATAAGGACGAATATAACTGAAATATTCAATGTTGATAAGTATGATATTTTTGAAATGCAATTCGTAATGAAATTTGGCCCAAAATTATTGAAAATGTGAAGCATTTGAAATGATTGAAGTTTTGTGCGCGTAACCCGATGATATGAGTAAATACATTTATTTTTTGAAACCATATCATTTTGTCCAAAATGTTATCTATTCATTCCATAGCACAACACTGTAATTAATTAATTGAGTGCTGTAATTCTCAGTGGGTAGAGGCTGTTCGGATTCTCTCTCTCTCTCTCTCTCTCTCTCTCTCTCGAGTCAGATAATAAATAGGGAAGTAGTCAAAATTAATTTCAAGAGTTTCAGGGAGGGACAGGAAGGCGGACAGAGACCATTGTAAAAGAGTTCAAGATCCTAACCGATAAGGTTAAGCTATGGTTACACTGCATGCGTTCTCGTACGGTCAAAGTTTCTGACGAATTCGGGAGTATTCATCAGAATTCGTACGAACTGATCTAGCATATACAAACGAATAGAAGTGGTTACAGTACATGATATGCGATCGTCAGATTTCGTCCGAACACGTCCGTTCGCGTTTTTTGATCAAACTATTTTGTTTCTTCGTCAGAACTTTCAGTTTCAATGTCAATTTGATATCGTGAAGGTCAAGATGAACCGTGAGAAATCAATTACACATGTTCAAGAAAGACGTGAATTGTAGGATCAAAAGCACAAATCATACTCTAATCGAGATATTGTTAAGAGACCGTGGATAGAAATAGCTGAGGAAATGAATAGTACGTGTAAGTTATGAATTATAATAAAGTATGTTGTTATATAATACAAAAGCATTAGTGTACATTTACTGGTATGCATTATAAACAATATAACAATAATTATGATATTCATAATCACAACCAGTCCAATTTTCTATGGCATAAGAGATTTTCAGACAACATTTTTTCCTATTTTCGGATATCTCCTGACATACGAGAGTAATTCAATAAGTATCCGCACTTTTTATTTTCACAATTTTAGTTTCACATCTGATAGATTATAAACACATCACTTCTCAACATAGTCTCCCTGTTTCTCAATACACTTAGTCCAGCGAACTACAAGCTTCCTAATGCCATCACAAAAGAATGTTTTTGGCTGTGTGCGTAGCCAGTCATGCACCGCCTCCTTCAGGTCATCATCGCCTTGGAATCGCTGACTTCTCAAAGCGTCTTTTAGTGGTCAAAACAGGTAAAAATCCGAAGGTGCCAGGTCTGGACTGTAGGCTGGATGGTCGAGGACTTCAAATTTAAGTTCTTGACGGCATTTTCTAGTCTGTGCAGCGGTATGAGGCGCGCATTGTCGTGTAACAGAATAACACCTTCCAACAATCTCTCTCTCCGTTTTGTGCGAATTGCTTGCTTTAACTCTTTCCGAAGCATGTCAAAGTACGATGCACTTGTTACTGTAATTCCACGCTCTAGATAATGTTCAAGGATAGGGCCTCGTGTATCCCAAAACAGTGTTAGCATAACTTTACCGGCTGACAGCTGCGCTTTGAACTTCCTTGCAACGGGAGATGCTGGATGATTCCATTGCATGCTTTGTCGTTTGCTTTCTGATTCATAGTGATGGATCCAGGTTTCATCTCCAGTGATAATGCACTCCAAAAAGTTTTCACCTTCATTATGATACCGCGCCAAAAGACGAGAGCAGACGTCCATACGATTACGCTTGTGCTTTCCTGTCAACTGTTTGGGCACCCATCTTGCACAAACCTTGTGAAAGCCAAGAATGTCATGAACTATCGAATAGGCTGACCCTTGACTGATGTCTAATGAAGATGCAATTTCTTTTATTGTTAATTTTCTGTCATCGAAAATCATGGCTCTGGCTTCTATCTGCTTGTCACCACTGGTTGATGTTGACGGTACGAACCACGGGTCTCTGTTCTTCTAGAATACAAATTGAAAGCGGCGCAGCCATGCTCGCTACTCGTATGATATGTTACAGCTACGAGTGGCCTAAATAAGCTTATACTGTTGCTAGCCTAAATAAGCCTATACCGTTGCTAGCCTAAATAAGCATATAGATCTCAGTTTGGCTCGTTATTACGAGTATATATTATATATACTATATTATCACTAAAATTAAAAGTGCGGATACTTTTTGAAGTACCACGTACTATTAAAATATATTTTCTGAAATACTCATTCTGAAATACTCAAAGAATTTTCTACGTTGTTCCGATAATTCATCTAAAAGTGTATGATATTTTCCATGATTGTTTCTTCCTAAATTCAACTGATTTACCCACTCTCTTTTATGGTTTCCTCGAATCAGTAATCGTAACACATTGTTTTCCATTAAATAAAACTCTTCTACAGCATCAAAATCACACATGTTCAACGTTGAGACGATTAGATAAAACTGATTTAGTTCTTGTTGTTTATCGTGTGCAGTGTAACCATATGTTTGTGCGAATCAATACGCTCGAATTCGTCAGAAGATTTGATCGCATGAAAACGCATGCAGTGTAACCGCAACCTTAGAGAAAAGACAGGTATGGGAATGGTTGTAGGGATTCTTCCACGAATGCGTGCTAGTAACCATACCTTAAGTAAAGCCATCAGCATAAATAAGAGAGTTAAACGCATGTGTGAGGAAAAAGGACTAAAGTTTGGTGATTTTTGGCCTACATTCTTTGGAAACGGGGAATACTTTGGCTCGGACGGGATACATTTTAATCAAAAGGGGAAGAAGTTTCGTGATGTACTGAATATAAATTAGTATAATCTTTTTAAATTAGGATCCCCTAAACCAGCAATTGATCCTGCTCCCCCAACTCTTAAACCTACTCCCCACATTAGTCCTGCTTCCCCAGCAGTTAGTCCTCCTCCGATAGTAGTTCATCCTACTCCCTCAATAGTTAATCCAACAGCAATCAGTCCTCCTCCCCCAGCAGATATTCCTGCCCCCCAGCAGTCAGTCCTCCGCTAGTAGTTCATCCTATTCCCCCAATAGTTGATTCACCTGCTTCGGGAAACGACTCAGGTCAGTTAGAAGAAACAAAATTTAAAATCTCTTAAAACTCCTCAATGCTAGGTCAATTAGAAACAAACTAATGGAATTTATAGCGCAAGTCAAAACTGAGAACTTTGATATCATAGGAATAACGAAATCGTGGATTCATTCTGAATGAAGGAACTATGAAGGAGAATTTGAAATGGTAGGTTACGAAATGTTTCACAAAGATAGGAACGGAAGGGAAGGAGGCGGTGTACTTTTGTATGCTCGTGACTTCCTGCACCCGGTAAACAGAAATATCGTATCTGCTCATGAAATGTTGGGAATTGATCTAAACCTAAATAATAAAGTAGTGAGTCTACTTCTAGTATATAGGCCACCTCACTACCCCGTTGATAAGGATATAAACTTGTATAACCATTTAAGCAGATAAGTGAATAATAAGAGAAGTGATTTTTGGTGATTTTAATTGTGGTAATATAAATTGGGAAAACAAAACAGCTGATGCTGAAGGCTCAAGACTGTTTGAATTTTCTGATGATAATATATTATTTATTATCATTATTTATTTGTTGACGGTCCTACAAGGGGTAATAGTAAACTAGACCTCAGATTCACAAACGAAGATGACTTAGTCCAGTGATGGTGAACCACTGACCCACGAGGCAATTTTTAGTGACCCACGAGCTCTTATTTAAATAAAATATGACTTTAATTTTTTATATTTTCTGCCTTACAGTTTTAAAATTATTTTGTTCTACCACCGAAATAAACAGCTGATACACATTGAAACGTTTTTAAACGTATAGTATACGTTTAAAAAAGTGCGTGTATGTATGACAACCGACTCATGGTGCGCGCCGCGCGGTCATCCGCCTTTCCAGTTTTGCAGTTCAAGTCCTTAAGTTTGGGTGTGCCAAATTATTAGTGCAGAAATTATCACCCATAAAAATATGGCTAAAAACAATGAAAAACTAGTTCTGAAGGTAGTGGAACTGGAAGGTTATTTCATGAAATACGGTGTTATTAAACGAAATAATGAAGCTTTTTATTGTATTTGCAAAGTGGACCTTGTTGCTCGCTTTTATAATATTAAGCGACATTTTGAAAGTAACCACAAAAATTTGTGCTCAATGTCAGATGAGGAAAGTAATGAAATTATTATGCAGCAATTAAACCAACAACAACAACAATCTGCTATTTTCAAAAGAATTTTTAAATCAAACAATATTACAGCAGCTAGTTTTCAATTATCATCTACCATTGCTCAACAAGGAAAACCACTTTCTGATGGTGATTATTTAAAAGAAGCTTTTATAAACTGCTCAGATTATTTATCTGAAGATTTTCAGAATAAAGATCAAATAATTAAACGTATTAATGAGTTGCCTGTGGCCAGAAATGCGGTCAAAGATAAAATTAATTATCATGGACAAAGATGTATCTGATCAACTTTTATTGGATTTGACAAATGTTGGAATGTTTTCAATTTGTTTGGATGAAAGTACAGATGTCACATCACAGGCCCGTCTAGCAGTTATTGCCAGATTTTATTCCGAAAATATAATGAAAGAAGAGCTAATTAAATTGATGACACTGCCAGAGAAAATCACAGGACAGGATATTATGAATGAATTGAAGAAGGAATTCATCGAAATGGGTATTAATTTCAGAAATAATGTATCTCTGACGACTGATGGAGCTCCGAGTATGATTGGAAAAAATGTTGGATTTGTTCAATTACTTAAACAAGAAGTGAACACCCTTTAGTTGAATCTCATTGTATTTTACACCAAGAAGTTCTTTGGGCAAAAGAAAGTTTAAAATCACTTGAAAATGTGATGTCTCTTGTGACAAAGATTGTCAATTTTATAGTTGCTCACGATCTTAACAAATGTCAATTTACCAAACTATTAGATGAGGTAGACTCTCAATTTTCAGGGTTAGTCATGTATAACAATGTCAGATGATTAAGTTGTGGTCAAGTTTTGAATCGCGCTGTTGAAATGTTAGAAAAAACAAGATTTTTTGAGTAAAAAGGAACATGAATATCCAGAACTGATTGACAGGAATTGGTTGAATGATTTACATTTTTTCGCTGATTTCACATTGCATTACAGTGCTTTAAATAAAAAGTTGCAAGGTCGCTGCTGTGTTGTATCATCAATGTTTGAAAATATTAAAGCTTTTGAAAAAACTAAATATTTTCTCAAAAGATCTTGGTGAAGAAACATTTAAATATTTTCCATTATTGCAGAAACACTTCTTCACTTCAAAATATTTTGCAGACAATGAAGAAAATAAATCTGACGTGCT
Organism: Bathynomus jamesi; assembly: GCA_023014485.1. Classification (NCBI taxonomy): domain Eukaryota; kingdom Metazoa; phylum Arthropoda; class Malacostraca; order Isopoda; family Cirolanidae; genus Bathynomus; species Bathynomus jamesi. The sequence continues at coordinate 908,476 of JAJOZX010001100.1, read as the reverse complement.
CAAAAAGTACTCTTCAATAATAAGAGATGCCAAACAATCACTTTCAAAGAGGTTTTCACAATTCCGACAAATTGATGCAACATTACAATTCATCCAATTTCCCCATACTATTCAATTTGAAGATCTTCAGTTATCAGCTTTTCATTGGCTTGACATTGGTAATTTAGAAATGGAATTAGTTGACTTCCAAGAAAGTGCAGTATGGAAGACTAAATTTATTGATCTTAATAAGAAGTTACAAGAAAAGGAATTGGAGTAGCCAGTTTTCGGTGTAACCAGAGAACAACAATCAATAGAAAGAGTAGAGAATCTTATTCTTACAGAATGGAACTCTTTACCAAATTCTTTCGCATTAATGCAAAAGCTAGCATTAGCTCTTCTAACAATGTTTCGTTCGTCTTATTCATGTGAACAGTTGTTTTCCTCCATGAATTTCGTCAAATCCACCACTAGGAATCGTCTTGGCACAGATATGAGTGCTGCATGTGTGAGACTAAAGACAAATAAATATAAAACTCGGATCAAAGCATTAGCAGCTAAAATCCAACAAGTTTCTCGCTAAAAATAGTAAGTAAAAAATTATGATTCAATTTCGTTTTTTAAAAATCAAAAGTAACAAAAATGACCCGCCAGCAAAAAAAGGTTCGCCATCACTGACTTAGTCTGTAACCTGACTATTGGTGAAAATTTAAGTAACAGTGATCACGATTTGATTAGGTTTGACCTCAGGGTTCCAATTAATACACGCGAAAAGACTCATGAAAGACTGGGATTTCTCGAGAGCAAATTTTGAAAGCTTCCGAAGTAGTTTAGACACACTTGAAGTTCTAACAAGTGAGGATGTCACTGTCATCTGGAGCTCATATAGGGATCAATTTAGAATATAACAGAACACTTTTATACTCACTAAAATAGTTTCCTTGTCGACAAAGTCGCCGAGATGGTTTAACAACGAAATTAACAATGCTGTTACGGAAAGAAATAGAGCCTACAAACTACTTAAGTCACATTTCAACTAGACTAATTTAGAAAACTATATAAAACTACGTCGGAAGGTTAAGTTCTTCATTAGATCAGCCAAACGTGATGAAGAAGCTAGAGTTGTCTCACTGTAAAGTTAACCCTAAAGAGTTTTTTGCCCATGTTAATAGCAGAAAGCCAATTAAAAATTCTGTAGGTCCTCTAAAAGATACAAAATGGCATACTGAAATTCAGTGATAGAGATGTAGATAATACGTTAAACGAGTTCTTCGTTACCAGAAGACCGATTAAACTCTCTTCGGAAAGAACCTGACTGAGACCGATCTAGAGAAAGACTTAGGAGTCTATATCAGTAATGATCTCAAACCGTCGAAGCACTGTACAGAAGTCGAAAAGAGAGCATTAAAAATATTAGGTTATATTAAAAGACCGTTCCAGTTTAGGAACAAGGACACTGTAATGTCTCTTTTTAATTCACTAGTCAGATCTCAACTGGAATACTGTGGACATTTTTGGTCTCCGTCCTTTAGGAAGGGGTATAGAAAAGTTAGAAAGGGTACAAGCAAGGGCTTCCCTTCCCTGATCCCTTCAATGAGAATGCTAAACTGCCAACGGAGACTGGAGCGCCTAAGTCTGTTTACCTTAGAGACCAGGTAAATACGACTTTTCTGTAATCCATCATAGCTCATTAAATCGCTTTATATGCGATTAGTCTTTATTTCGCGGGTTATATGAAGGCATTGACTAAAATGCTTCCAGCGTTGCGTGGTTTGATTTGAAATAAAATTCATCGGGTGAATTTTGTTCTTGGGTTGGATTCTGCTAATAGCTCGGCGGGTTAAATTGTCCAGACGGTTATTTCAACTGTTTTCCTAGAAGATAATATTTCAGATACAGTATGAATAAGTTGAAATAGGGGTAGGCCAGTGCGACCCCTACAGTAGGATGTGTTCAGAGAAGGGAATTAATATTTAGTATTGTTTTTAAATTTTATTAGTCTTCAAAGGGGAGAAAATATTCAAAGAAAAACAGAATATTGACAATTATTACTCGTAGTTTCTCATGCTTTTCAAAAGTTTTATATTCCAAAGCGAACTTTTTCCCGAAGCTGCACTTTTGAATGCTAAATTTATGACTTTGTATTTGTGTATGTACTGCATTCGCCTTTGACGTTTCATGCATACAAGAATAACACTGGGCAACACGTATTTTATTGAATGATATCTGACACTTGATTCTAGGTAATGTGGGTGCGCTGAATACGAATTTCAACTCGGTTTGGCTCTATCAGGTCCTGATTCTTGTCGACAGCCTATGTGCCATTTTCCAGATTTTTCAAATTAGGACTAAAAAATTAAGTCATGTGTTAAATTTTTTTTTCAAGTTTCATGAATACAAGCAGTTCAAACTACAGTAAAATTACATTATAACGATAGAAATGACAAAATAAAAAAACAAACAGATATGAAGCTTTCACTGTGGCAAAAATTTTCTTTTGTAAGACTTTCTAGCGTATTTGCTTGTTGATGGCAGGTCTCTTTTCAAGCACCAGCAGTAATCAGCCATCATGTGGGAATCCCAGCGGCCTTGGTACCGTTCCTCCATAATTTTGATATCTTGGAGGAATCTCTCCCCTTGTTCGTCACTTACATCACCTAAATTACTTGGAAATTGGTCAAGATGGCTATTCAAAAAATGCATTTTTATGCTCATATTGCAACCTAACTCTTTGTAGTCCCTTAAAAGTTTTTTTACGATTTCTTCGTAGTTATCTGCCCTATAATTGCCTAAAAAGTTTTCTATCAAGTCCACGAATGAGAACCAGCCATTTTTTTCGCGTTCATTCATGACATTAGGAAAATTGCTGTCTTTAATCATTGTTCTTATTTGTGGACCGTCGAAAATTCCCGCCTTGATTTTTTCATAACTTAAACTTGGAAATTTTGAAGTTATGTATTTGAAACACTCGCCGTTCGTATCTAAAGCTTTTACATATTGTTTAATGAGGCCTAGTTTTATATGCAGAGGAGGAAATATGATTTTATCTCTGCTCACTAAAGGTGGATTAATTACGTTTTTTTCTCCGACAGTAAGTGATGTTCGTGCTGGCCAGATTTGTTTGAAATAATGTTCTTCCTTGGCTCTGCTGTCCCATAAGCAAAGGAAGCAGGGATATTTAGTATACCCTCCTTGTTGTCCTAGCAGAAAATTAACCATTTTTAAGTCAACACATATGATCCACTCGTGCTCCCTATATTTGATAAGATTTAAAACCTTTTCTATATGTTCATACTTTTCTTTTAATTTTGTTGAGTGCCCAATCGGTATCGAGCCGTATAGATTGCCATTATGCAACAACACACACTTAAGACTTCTTTTCGAACTGTCTAAAAACAAGCGCCAATCATTTGCATCGTAAGACTCAACCCCCATCTTCTTTAACAAACCAACTATGTCGCAGCAATATACTAAACTATCCTCTGTTCTAAAATATTTAACAAGTTCTTCTTCTCTTTTTCTGTAAAATGAAATGTATGTGTTTGAAGTAAGCAAGTTTTTCTCTTTAAGTCTTGAAGCTAAAATTTCCGCAGCCTTTTTTGGCAAATTTAGATCCCTTACAAGATCATTCAACTCGGCCTGGTTAAACTTTTGCGGATCGTTTTGACTTTCAAATACGCTGGGGTCAAAATCGGTGTCTGACTCCTCAAAGTGCATAACAATATTTTCAGGAACATCTTCAACTAATTCTTGAGTTGGCAGACCCTTAAATTTTGGAATGGGGATCTCATTTGAATGTAGCACAGGTCGTATCGCGGTGTCGAAATTTGGGTACTCGATACAATGTTTATTTTTCTTAGTGAAGCCCGAAGTCTTGACAAAGCAAAGGTAGCAATCGGTCTCGTGGTTAGTAGGCTCTCGCCACACCTGATATGGAAAAAAAATTGTAAAGCGTTAACAAAAGCGACGAGAGACTTGTTTTTATGAATTTTAGCAAAAGTTATCACCCAAACATTTAACATTTCTATGTGTTTCAACCTTATGCAATATTTGAGATTCTTATAAACATTTTCTGTAAATTTTTGTTTATGTACCTAAGTTACAATTACATTTAGGTAAGTTACAGTATACTAGTGATTAAATTACGTAGTTTTATGAAATCATAAACTTACCATCGGAACTCCAAAAGGTATTTTTGAATCCGAACGCTTCGTCCAATGTCGCAGTCTTTCAATGCATATAGTGCAGGCTTTATGTGGAGCCCACGATTTATCTTGGTCCCCCAGTTTTATGCCAAAATAAGCTAAGTAAGCTCTTTTTACGAAGTCAGTTATATTTGCTCGTTGATGTGGAAGTGTAAAATTTCCACATATATAACAGAAGGAATCAGGGTTGTTTTTGCATTTGAACTTTCTAGTGCTTGATGACATATTGCTTGATTGTTCTGCCAATTTGTAAAGGTATTTAAAGCCCTTAATTCATATAAATTTAAGAAAATATGAAATATAAACACAAAAATTAGTTTAAATAGGTACTTATTATGAAATAGGTACTTCCACTCTATGAAATTAAACTAGAAACACGGATGAGTAGGTACAATATAAATTACGTCTAATTAAATCAACTATATTAAATCACGATGACAAAATTACTCACTAAATCATATGCCAATTCAAAATTATGTTAATGCCCAAACTTAATTAACTAACTCAACTGACTGACTGACTGACTGACTGATTGAATTGACTGATTAACTCTGGAAACGAGTCGCTTTTATATATTTTAGTTGTCCCTCTAGAATACTCTACAGAGAACAGGAACGCTCGAGAAAATTTTAGAATTCTATGATATTTTTAGCTTAATTTACTAATATTAAAATGGGTTAAAAATGACAAAATTAAAAATATTTTTAGGGTGTTACATACAAAAATATACATAATACAACAATACCATAACAATAGGTACAAATACCTAGATAAAAACCTAGTTGCATAATGTGTAACTGCAAAAAGACTTAGCGAGTATTGAGAAAAAAACCTTTTTATGAATGCGACGAAAGAGGAGGGGTGTTGAGCAAAATCAGGACCTGATAGAGCAAAACCGAGTAAAAATTCGTGCTCAGCGCACCCAAATTACCTAGAACTAACTGCCAAATCTAATTCAATAGACAAAAATTTGAAATTTGTTCCCCAGTGTAATCAGCTGAAGAGTTCGTGAAAGAGCATGACAATATTCATTCGTATATTTATTTTAAAAAATGTCACCGATGAATTCTCACTTCTTTTATGTAATTTTTTAACTCTAATTTTATACATAGACATTTTCTCCAAGATATGTTGTTAGGGGGAAGTATGATAATTAAAACCCATTCTAATAGACAGAATTTATTTCCACAACAGTTTCGATGCCCACTGGCATCCTCTTCGAGTGGATACAGAAAAACGAATGAACCAGAAACAAGAGGGAAAACAGTCCAGGGACCAATAAGAAATTCGCACCTAGGTTAGATCCCGTTCTCCCGACACTGGAAGGGCATTTTTATTAAAGGGTCACGCTTATAATTACATTCGCACAAATTAAAACTATCTTCTTGTTCTATACATACAGATTCTATTATTTTGACATAATTACTGCATTTATTATTGCATTTACGTTTTTTAACATTTATTATTATTACCTTTATACTAATTACTACATTTATTTTATTACCTTTATTATTACATTTATTGCATTTATATTTATTTCCACATTTATTACTTCCATTATTACATTTACATTTACGTTTATTATTCCATTTACATTTTACCGAAAAAAAAAACCGAATGAACCAAATGCTTCAGTTACCCAAAAACAATATGTGAGTTTGCCTTACACTGCCAGCTTAGGAAGAGTAAAACCGTTGACGAAAGATTTTAAGTTTGCTTTAGCGTTCAAATATTCGTCTACCGTGAAAAGTAAATTGGTTAGGAATAACGTTGCAAAACAGGAACAAGCCTGCGTCTACAGCATTCCCTGTAAAAGTTGTGATTTAGTATACGTAGGAGAAACTGGAAGAAATATTGAAACCCTTGTTAAAGAACACAAATATGCTTTCAGAAGTTGTAATACTAATAATGCCATTTTTTATCACGCCAGCCAAAATAATCATGCTATAGATTGGGAATCAAGTAAGGTACTTTATAAATGTAATAATTATGTCAAAAGAAAAATAATAGAATCTGTATATATAGAACAAGAAGATAATTTTAATTTGTGCGAATGTACTTATAAGTTGGACCCTTTAATGAGATTCTTGGTCAAAAAATCACTTACGGCGTCGGGAGAACGGGTTCTAACCTAAGTGTGAATTTCTTAAAGGTCTCTGGATTGTTTCCTTACTCGCTTTTGGTTCATTCGGTTTTTTTTTTTCGGTAAAATGTGAATGGAATAATAAACGTAAATGTAAATGTAATAATGGAAGTAATAAATGAGGAAATAAATATAAATGCAATAAATGTAATAATAAAGGTAATAAAATAAATGTAATAATTAGTGTAAAGGTAATAATAATAAATGTTAAAAAACGTAAATGCAATAATAAATGCAGTGATTATGTCAAAATAATAGAATCTGTATGTATAGAACAAGAAGATAGTTTTAATTTGTGCGAATGTACTTATAAGCGGTACCTTTAATAAAAAAAAATGCCCGTCTGGGGTCGTGGGAACGGGATCTAGCCACGTGCGAATTCCTTAATGGTCTCTGGATTGTTTCCTTCTCGCCTTTTTCATTCGTTTTTCGGTTTATAATTTCTGTATAATAAACAACAGTGTAATAATCAATGTAATGATAAATTTATAATTTCTGTAATAAATAATAATGCAATATTAAATGTAATAAATTTAATAATAAATGTAATAATTATGTGTCGGGAGAACGGGATCTAACCTAGGTGCGAATTTCTTAATGGTCCCTGGACTGTTTTCCCTCTTGTTTTTGGTTCATTCGTTTTTCTGTATCCACCCGAAGAGGATGCCAGTGGGCATCGAAACTGTTGTGGAAATAAACTGTCTATTAGAGTTGGTTTTAATTATCATATTTAATTATTATTTTTTCCAATTGCTAGGGGAAATTTCTTCTATCATAAAGGACGTAAAAGGAAATATTCGGGATTCATCAAATTATCGTCCGTTTACGCAGACCCCTTGCCTGCTTAAATTATTTAAATTACTAATAAAAACAAATTTAGTTTTAGTATTAGTCAATTGGGGTTTTAGCAAGAGTGTTTATACAAATGATGTGACTTTTCTTTTGAAAGAAACTAGTAATACTATTAAAAACAATAAGAATGAATTTTATGGTTTATTCATGGGACATTTCGGAAGCATTTTGGTGGGCATACGGCTTGAGCTCGGGATTGAAAACACTCAGATCAGTTACCCACACAAAGATACAAAGGCTCACCACCTGGAATGAGGTACCACCTCCAACCTCAGAAATCTAGTGTTATCTTTTATGACAATGTTGTAGGTGATTTTAATTAAGAAAATTGCTGTTGAAGCGTAAGGTTCCCTTATACACAATATGGTTAAATGGTGAAAGTGGCATGAGGAAAATATGGTAGCAAGCATACTATATTACATAAGGGTGTAATAATAATCAGTTAGAAGGTCCAGAAAGAGGCACAGCCGGGCCAGCCCTTAGGCTATATTAATGTGGCCCATTGCCCTAACTCCTAAATTATTATTATTACCAGTACCATCGACAGTCGAAACCCCGACCAGAGTATCTTCACTTCGCTTATAGGGAAACGATGTTTCTCACTGAATACGGATGCTGGCTATATAAGGAAGTAAGGCAGGGAGGCTGTTGTCTCCTCTCTTGTTTAAGTTGTGTATCGACGATTTACTGAATGATATACAGGGTGTCCAAATTGAAAGGTAACAACTTTAAAGCATCATAATTATATATGGATAAATGTAAATGTTGAAACATGGACAGATACCACATCATATAACTAAGTTTCTGTACTTAGTTATATAATGTGGTATCTGTGCAAGTTTCAACATTCACGCATCCATACATATATGATTATGGGAACAGTTCAAAATACAGACTGAGGAACAATTCACCACATTAAACAGCACACCCATCATAAACATCAATACAACACTCAAGACATTTAAGCAGATCATCAATAATGCAAACAAATACATACCCAAGGGCAACATTAAGAAATACAACCCAAATTACGCTAGAGAAATAACCCACCTCATAAGGAAACGTAACAACCTCAAATACAACACACAAACACCACACACAGAAGCCATAAAACAGCAGATAAAACAGCTTAACACAGAAATAAACAACAAACTCAAAGAAAAACAAACAGAAACATTTAGGGAATTCATAACAACACTAAACCACTCCACAGATACATCCAGGCTATACAAGACTATAAACAGCATTACCCACTCTAACAGCGGCATTCACACCTCACACGCGGCTATCTGTCGCAGCCAAAATAATATCCCAACATACACACAACAAGCTAACATTCTAGTTAATCACTACACAAAGATAAGTCACTTAAACAGAGACAACAACCAGAAACACGCAAACAGACAAACAGCCAGACACAAGAAAACCTACAGACTCGACACGACCATTGCACCCTTCAATACAGACCAGACCACCAAGATCATCAAAAACATTAAGAATTCGAAGGCTACTGGACCAGACAACATATCTAACATACACCTTAAACACTTGGGCCCACAAGGAATACTAGCTCTCACAAATATCAGCACATATTCATACCAACACTGTATTATTCCTGACATATGGAAACCAGGTAAAATTATTACACTACTCAAACCAAACAAAAATCCAACAGAACCAGCTTCCTATAGACCCATTACTTTACGATGCACACCTTCCAAAGTAACAGAAAGACTAATCTTACAAATCACCAACCCACACAACCACTATCGCCTACTCAACATGGATTCAGGCCTCACCACTCAACCACGACATTACTCACTAACCTCACACAGCACATCATGGAAGGCATCAACTTCAGACGACCGGCTCAACGTACACTATTAACAACAATAGACATTAGTAAAGCATTTGATGCTATCCCACGCTTCCCTCTCATAAACAAAATACTGAACACAAACATGCACAATAACACCAAAAGGTGGCTGAGCAACTATCTTTCAGGAAGATACTCAAATGTCACATTTAATGACAAGTCATCCAAAAACAAGCTTTTTCCGAACGGGGTCCCTCAAGGCTCTGTTCTCTCACCAACACTCTTCAACTTATACATGCATGACATTCCAACACCCATAGATAACAAGCTTACCTTATCATCATATGCAGATGACATCACTCTAACATCCACCCACAACAACATCGACACCGCTACAAATAACCTACAAACATACATAAACAGTATACAAGACTGGCTCACACACAATAGACTCAAAGTAGCGCCCATAAAATCAACCATCTCCTTGCTTACAAGCAACACAAAAGAACACCAGGTAATTCCACAGCTTACACTAAACAACATCAACATTCCACACACTCACAGGACCAAAATACTTGGGGTCACATACAACACATCTTTATCTTTTGCAAACCACATTTTGGACATTAAAAACAAATGTACGTCAAGACTTAACACGCTTAGGGTACTAACAGTCACAAACTTTGGACACCAGCAAGAAACAACATCACTCATATACAAACAATATATTCGCTCAGTTGTGGACTATGCTAGCCCATGCTGGGCACCCATTATCTCAAACACACACATAAACACCTTACAGACAATACAAAACAACGCACTTCGTATCATTAAAGGATGCACTCAAACAACAGCAATAGAACACCTGCACACAGAAACAAAAATACTGAAAGTTAGAGAACATTTAGACATGAGGGGAACACAAGCAGCGACAACTAACCCACAACACCTTTGCCACTACATGTACAATCATGCACCAACACCCCTATCACCATTAAGGTAACACCAGAGAGACATTATAACCAAATACTCCAATCCATACCACGCCCCACAGACATCACACAGTCCAGAAAACATACACACACACACACACACACACGTAACCCACAAAGCACTGACACGACTCGGTCCGAATGCGGTCCTAGGTGCGAAGCCGCTACCCATTAACAGGTCAGAGATCAGCCTGAGCAGAAAAGATCGAGTTAACTTAGCACGATTCCGATATGGACATCACCCCAACTTACAGACATATAAACACAGACTAGACAACTCCATAGACGACACCTGCCACCTGTGCCAGGACACACCACAAACAATTGAACACATTATGTACCGCTCTAGCACAACAACGAACACAACACAACATCACTAGTGCGCTGAACCTCTGGTCCACTCCGGAGAGGGCGATCGGTTACCTGCGTGCCGCCGGCTTGCTTGATCAGGGTGGGCTGATCGGCTAAACAACAACAACAATATATGATTATGATGCTTCAAAGTTGTTACCTTTCAATGTGGACACCCTGTATATCAGTAAGAACGATGGAGCAAATTTATTTTCCTTAAATTAATATTACAGAGCTTAGTTTTTTATCTAATTCTAAAGAGGTTTTGTGAATACTCTAAATATGCGTTGGGTAGGGATAAATAGCGTATTGGAAATTAAATTTAAACACACAAAAAGAGATCTGGAATTTTCAATAAAAGTGAAATCGTGAGCGATGATAAGAAGATTGTATCGCTGCATGAATAATGAAATAATGAATTCTCTTTAACAAATGTATTTAAATACTTGGTCACAGTTGTAATGTATATACAGTATGTAATGGAATAACGGATGGACGGACTTTGTGCGTATGAATGGACTATGTGCGTATGTATGGATGGATAGACGGACGGACTATGTATGTAAGGATGGATGGAGTGATTGTCACAGTACAGAGGGTTGACAAAAGTAAATAGATACCTTCGGGTTCTCCATAGTTTTTATTTGATAATAAAAGTCAATAAATAGTAATAGATTCATTGAATGAATATATTTAGAATCGTGTTGCTTTCCCCTTTGCATTATTTAAAGGTGACACACATTTTGGCAGTCCATTGACGAACTTTGCCATTTGTTCTTGAGTACAATCATCGTGGTGTCTATTTACTTTTGTCAATCCTCTGTATGCATGTATGTATGTAAGTACTGTACGTATGTACAGTACATATTTATATTACTGAACACATAATAGACAGAATTATGTCCGTGTTTCAAGGGAATAAAAACGGAAAAAGAATATATACAACTATTAAATTTAACATAAATAGTGCAATTTGTGTGGGGTCAGCTTGTAACTAATAATTTCGATGATGGTCACGATACTGAATTTGAAGTAAATATTTTCCATGTAAAGTATAATTCCATAAAATGTAAACTTTCGTGTTTAAATGCAGATTTATTTTTTTTTACGGTATATTGAGGCCGAAATATGGATTGTCATTAAAGGAATACGAATCAGCTATAGTGAAAGAATTTTCCAAAACATTTCAAATTTGATGATGATGATGATTTGGGGTTGTTTAACCTCCTTCGTAATGGCAAAGGTCATGTTACATCGGGGGTGTACAGCTTTACCTGAGATCCGAACAACGAGTCAGTACATCATCTGGACGCAGAATCAGGTCTTTACATGAAAAATCAAGGTGGCAAATATGTCGTTCCGACATTTTACGTATAATTTACATTAGTAAATAGTTCTTAAAGGTAGGATAACACAGGGCCACACCTATCATACAACCTCAGTGAATTCCGACGTCTGTATTCGACTGTAGTTTCGGGAAAATATTTGACTAGAAACTTTCTAAAAGACAAAAATTACTAATTGGTTATCTTATTTTCTTTGGACATTTTATTCTTTTTGGGTGAATACTAAAATTAAAAAAAAAGAACCCACTCATTACTGATTACTAAATTTTTATGGTTTTGAGAAATTTTATTTCCAGGCGAACTTTTTCCGACTATATATATATATATATATAACTGTAAAAAATGAACAATGAATAATCCATATTCATTTTTACATAAGAAACCAAAATCGCCTAAGCGAGTTTTGGATAGAATTTCGATTTGTACTTCTTTATTCATTACTGTATTTTTCTAATTCATCTTTTCTAATAATGACTTATACACTATGACGTCATAAAATAACTTCATTCTCTTTACGTTTCCCATACTTTGTACACTGAATCACGTTCTTAGTATTTGGACATCTTCCGTATTCAATGTATGATAAATTCTTTAGTAATAATGTTGTGGTGTTATGTAGTATAAATATTATTATTCAACCATATTCATCCATACGTCACATTTTCCCGTCATTAATTTGCCTTGACCATTATCCTATATAAATTTTATTAAATATTAATTTTTACTCGTGGCAATCTATGAAATGCAAAACTTCATGCATTCGTTCGAAAACGCAAAAATACGTTCTCGTATTATTTTTTTCATTTTTATTTTTTATTTTTAAGTGCGTTCACCCCTCACAATATATTCATAAATGCTTAGGTAAGTGATCGAATTCCGCTCACTACGACAGAATCGAACGCTTCTAAGATAAATATCTCTTCTCGCTCTGATTTCAAATTTATAACATGTTATAACATATTATAACATACTGTATTATAACATATTATGTTGTATATAAATCCAAACCATATGTGCCCATGTACTTTGTATTATATTTCTAACATCTTAATTGTCTATTAATATGAAACACTGTAAAAACAAAACAAAGTTATAGTAACTGTTTAATTGTAATTAACTGTAATACTTTAATTTAATATAACGTAATGTACTTTAATGAAACTGTAATTAATAATAACTTGTAATGTACGTCAATGAAACTGTAATTAAATGTAATGATTTAATTTATAATGTAAGAATGTACTTTAATAGAACTGTAATGGACAATCATAAGCGAATGTGAAGTAATCCATAATTGTAATCGTAATTGTAATGAACCAAAAGTAATACGTACTCAGTCGTGTACTTAATTTGTACTTATGTACTATTACGAAATGATATCGCCTCCAGAAATGAAGATTCGGCAAAAATATACGATTAGTTTTTATTTTTATTTTTAAAATTTTTATTTGGAATCTTTCAAACATCTGATCATGTGTTTAAAAGGGGGAAACTTAACCTTCAACTGTCTTCCCCCAAACATTTAGGTTTATATTATACATGTATTTGTAAAATTGGAGCACTTCATTAAGTCACTTCATTACGGCACTTCATTACGACTCCTTTGTTAGCAGCCTCGCTGCGGGGAGGGGGCAGAGGCCCCTTGCCTCCTTAACTTTTTAGATTCCGGCCTGAGCCATGGTCGAAAGAGGTCGAACCTCTACCCCTGTAAATTCAGAGCACTACCTGTACATTTTTAGAAGTAAACTACCGTAAGAGAAACTTTTTATTTTCCCCTTCGAGCCGTGCTCTCTTCAGAAGAACTTATTCAGTTAAGTCGATAAGTTATAAAAGAAAAGTCGATAAGTTTAGTACCAAGAGAAAGTATCAGAGTATTATAGCAAGAGAAGAATTAATAATCGTCGACCCATAAAGCGAGAGAAAGAGACAACCCAAGCACCATAGAAGATATTGGCATAACAGTCTGGCGAGTCTGTAGCCAAGAGTTTAACAAGAGGCGACCGAAAAGAATTAGAATGTTATAGAAGAAATATCCGTTGCTGCCTCCTAACTAGAACCCCCGTCGATCCGAACCACCCAGGGCCATAGACGGAGGGGTTAACATTGTGGCGACCCTGCCCCAGGATAAAAAGAAGATTTTAAGAAGATTTTAAGAAGAAGATTTTAAGAAGATTTTAAGAAGAAGATTTTTAGAAGATTTTAAGAAGAGGATTTTCACACGTGGCCACTCTTTGGCCAAGATAGAAATTACCCTGCATCAGGATAAAACCAGTTGACCGGCGTGTCACGACTTCTAGTTCGTAACATCCACCCTTGAACCGGTGTGTCACGACTCCAAGTTCTCCACGCCTAGTTTTCATCCCAGAAGAAGTAGCCAGCAAGACGTCTTCAGGACACGTCTCTGAGGATTTCGCCATAGAAAATTTTGTTAAGTACAGAGTTTGTTTTTTTAAGAAATTTGTAAACATTTGAAAAGTCAGCATTATTAACAGTTAATATTTAGTATGGAGTCAGAATTTACAAGAAACACAGTGAACACTTCAGACACCAGTGATACATTTTTCTTAGTGAAACAGTAATTTTCACAGAGTTAATTGTAACAGAGAGTGTTTATAGAGAGTTTATAGATTTAGAGAGATACTTGAAGTAATTTTGGTCATTTTTTGAAGTCATTTTTTGAAGTCATTTTTTAAATCAGTTTTTGAAGTCAGAAGGTTGCGCCAAAAGGGACAACCGCCCCAGAGATTTATAGAAATAATTGACAAGCGTTCAAGTTAGACAGTTTAAGTTTCAAGATACTTGACAAGCGTTCAAGTTAGACAGTTTAAGTTTCAAGATACTTGACAAGCGTTCAAGTCAGACAGTTTAAGTTTCAAGATACTTGACAAGCGTTCAAGTCAGACAGTTTCAGAATACTTGATATAGTTCAAGTTAGTTTCAAGAATACTTGATAGAGTTCAAGTTAGTTTCAAGAATACTTGATAGAGTTCAAGTTAGTTTCAAGAATACTTGATAGAGTTCAAGTTAGTTTCAAGAATACTTGATAGAGTTCAAGTTAGTTTCAAGAATACTTGATAGAGTTCAAGTTAGTTTCAAGAATACTTGATAGAGTTCAAGTTAGTTTCAGAATACTTGATAAGAGTTCAAGTTAGTTTCAGAATACTTGATAAGAGTTCAAGTTAGTTTCAAGAATACTTGATAGAGTTCAAGTCAGACAGTTTTATTTGAAGTCAGAGTTTTATTTGAAGTCAGTTTTAATTGAAGTCAGAGTTTTATTTGAAGTCAGAGTTTTGTTTTAAGTCAGAGTTTTGTTTTAAGTCAGGTTTCAAGTCCCAAGTCATTTCGATGCAGTCAATTGAATTCAACTTTTTCTTTGTAAGTTAAGAGAATTTAAATTTAAGGAAATGTAATCTAAGAATTTAATTCAACCTTTTTTTGTGTTGTAAAAGAGAATTTAATTCAACCTGAATTGACCGGGTTGCGTCTTTAGTCAACCTTTCTTTGTTTTGTTGTAAGAAGGAAATGGACCGATTTGTCTTTTCTTTTTCATGCCATTGTTACGTATATAAATATATAGGTAAAATGACATTTTATTGTTTGTAACCAAAACAGTTTTTACAATTGTTTGTAATGACTTTGATAATTAATCATTGTAATGTATACGTGATAATAATAGTTGTGTAATAATTAATTAATCGATCTTGTCCCAATGACTCCTTTTAAATTACTATGCTGAGGAACATACCGTCCCTCCGTTTTGTTTCAACTCTTTTAATTTTTGTTCAAAGTAGTGTGACAAGCAATCTTAAAAAAAAAAAAAAAAAAGATGTAATTGTCAATTTCAGACTTATACCCCCTGCTTAGTCACTCAATTCCCCCGAATGTCGTACTCCAAACTTTGTCTTTTTATTTTATTTTAACACCCCCAACCCCAGTTGAACCGTGTCAACCAGAGAAATGGTTCAACCATGGTTAATTCCTCTTTGGTACGATGGAACATAACCTCAATTTAGGTTGTGTTTTTTTTATATTACAGTATATGTTTAGTTCATTATAGTTTATAATTGATTTCTATTTTCAATTTTTATATTTTTTATATTTTTTTTATTCGATGAATGCTGAGTAATTGTGTTGGTCGAATTTAATTAATTGTGTGTCAAAATAGCAAATAATTCAAATTCTATCAGCATTCAACGAAAGAGTATGATTTTTCTACTTAACATGCAAAAATTATTAAACCTTTTTAATATTTTTTTTTTTATTATATAAAAATAATTTTTAATGTAAAATTTACCTGAAATTATTAAAAGAAAAGATTGTTCGAAATGCTTTCCTTCCATTTCAATAACTTTTTTATTCTTGGCCGAAACTCATCTAAGGTTCGATTTACTTTTATTTTTAAGAGTATTATAAAATTATGTTTAGCTCATTAAAATGCATAATTGATTTATATTTTTAATTTGTATTCTTAATTTTTTTTTTAATTCAATTATCGTACCGATACTTCTGGTCAATGTTAATGGTTATATAGTTCATATATAACTAGGAATGTTACTAGTCGAATTTAATTCCATCTTCAAAATTTAATTTTTAATACCGCTAGATTTACTTTCATTAATTGTAAGGTCCTCTAAGTTCGTTTTTTTTAATTACCTTATACGTGTAACTGATTAATTATGTAAAATCTATAATCCTAATTGAATTTTATTACTTTTGACACATATTCGAATTCATTTACGTTCCGTCCCTCCAGTCACTTTTGCATTAAAACTCGTATGCAAACATCATCATTATAATACATCATAATTATTGCTTGCTATATATAAATTCTCGCTCATACATTTATTAAGTTATTTTATCTGTTCCTTAAAGTATATATATATATATATATATATATATATATATATATATATATATATATAAATATATAGTCCTAATCCACCAATGACCCCTAATGATCTATTTCTTCACGGGATGAACAAATTACTCTCATATTCTACATACTATTGTACCGACTCACTCATCTACAGATGCTTCTTACCAATATTTATAGATACATCTGCACACTGACGTATAATTTCAACTATTCAACTATAAATCCCCTTTCGCCTTTTGAACGTATCACCAACCACTACAATCTGTACCCAATAAACATAAATACACATTTGATCACAGGTCTATACATCATTCACTACGTAATTCGATTGTACCTACAACAGTCAATAAAAACGCATGTATGCACACTATATATACTATATATACTATATATACAAACCTTATGCTAAAATCATTGGATATCACAATAAAACTATTTCATTACGTGTAAGTGCAAACTATGCTATTTAGTCTTAATCATTTTTGCTTTCTAATATATCTTGCTTATGCATTTATTCAGTTAATTTAACAATCCTCTCAGCTAATCTGTCCCTCGAAATTGTAAGATACACACTTTGCACCTAATACACCCAAATACACACTAGACCACAGGTCTATACATAATCCACTACGTAATTCTATTTTTACTTACAATAGCCAATAAAATTAGTTATGAATTGTGCTATCATGGTAACCTTGAAAATCCATGAACTTTAAAATTTATATTTTTCACTTTTACCTATTCATTATGAATAATTTTCCCCACAGAAAAATAAAATTTTGCTAAAAATTTAACAATATCATTCTTTGTCTAACTTAATTGTTTGTCCAAATTAATGTATTAATCCTTTTATTCTGTTTGTCTAAATTAAAGTATTAATCTTTGAATTTTTTATATTTTATAATAACTTATAATAACTCTCTAAGCATAATAACTAACTTGTTCTGTATAAAACTTGTAATGTAAAAAAGAATTCGTCATCATCTAATTTGAATTCGTTAGATGTTATTTCCTCAATTGTATTGTATTAATTGTATTATATTATTGTATTAATTAATGCCATTTTAGAGGGGGAACACTGTAAAAAATGAACAATGAATAATCCATATTCATTTTTACATAAGAAACCAAAATCGCCTAAGCGAGTTTTGGATAGAATTTCGATTTGTACTTCTTTATTCATTACTGTATTTTTCTAATTCATCTTTTCTAATAATGACTTATACACTATGACGTCATAAAATAACTTTATTCTCTTTACGTTTCCCATACTTTGTACACTGAATCACGTTCTTAGTATTTGGACATCTTCCGTATTCAATGTATGATAAATTCTTTAGTAATAATGTTGTGGTTTTATGTAGTATAAATATTATTATTCAACCATATTCATCCATACGTCACATTTTCCCGTCATTAATTTCCCTTGACCATTATCCTATATAAATTTTATTAAATATTAATTTTTACTCGTGTCAATCTATGAAATGCAAAACTTCATGCATTCGTTCGAAAACGCAAAAATACGTTCTCGTATTATTTTTTCATTTTTATTTTTTATTTTTAAGTGCGTTCACCCCTCACAATATATTCATAAATGCTTAGGTAAGTGATCGAATTCCGCTCACTACGACAGAATCGAACGCTTCTAAGATAAATATCTCTTCTCGCTCTGATTTCAAATTTATAACATGTTATAACATATTATAACATATTATAACATATTATGTTGTATATAAATCCAAACCATATGTGCCCATGTACTTTGTATTATATTTCTAACATCTTAATTGTCTATTAATATGAAACACTGTAAAAACAAAACAAAGTTATAGTAACTGTTTAATTGTAATTAACTGTAATACTTTAATTTAATATAACGTAATATACTTTAATGAAACTGTAATTAATAATAACTTGTAATGTACTTCAATGAAACTGTAATTAAATGTAATGATTTAATTTATAATGTAAGAATGTACTTTAATAGAACTGTAATGGACAATCATAAGCGAATGTGAAGTAATCCATAATTGTAATCGTAATTGTAATGAACCAAAATTAATACGTACTCAGTCGTGTACTTAATTTGTACTTATGTACTATTACGAAATGATATCGCCTTCAGAAATGAAGATTCGGCAAAAATATACGATTAGTTTTTATTTTTATTTTTAAAATTTTTATTTGGAATCTTTCAAACATCTGATCATGTGTTTAAAAGGGGGAAACTTAACCTTCAACTGTCTTCTCCCAAACATTTAGGTTTATATTATACATGTATTTGTAAAATTGGAGCACTTCATTAAGTCACTTCATTACGGCACTTCATTACGACTCCTTTGTTAGCAGCCTCGCTGCGGGGAGGGGGCAGAGGCCCCTTGCCTCCTTAACTTTTTAGATTCCGGCCTGAGCCATGGTCGAAAGAGGTCGAACCTCTACCCCTGTAAATTCAGAGCACTACTTGTACATTTTTAGAAGTAAACTACCGTAAGAGAAACTTTTTATTTTCCCCTTCGAGCCGTGCTCTCTTCAGAAGAACTTATTCAGTTAAGTCGATAAGTTATAAAAGAAAAGTCGATAAGTTTAGTACCAAGAGAAAGTATCAGAGTATTATAGCAAGAGAAGAATTAATAATCGTCGACCCATAAAGCGAGAGAAAGAGACAACCCAAGCACCATAGAAGATATTGGCATAACAGTCTGGCGAATCTGTAGCCAAGAGTTTAACAAGAGGCGACCGAAAAGAATTAGAATGTTATAGAAGAAATATCCGTTGCTGCCTCCTAACTAGAACCTCCGTCGATCCGAACCACCCAGGGCCATAGACGGAGGGGTTAACATATATACAGGGTGTAACAAAAGTCCGTTCTCATAGGAAAATAAGATATAACAGAATTGAACGAGAAAATAGTTTTAACTATACATTACAAACAATACAATCAACTTACCAATTAATCTGGTACATGCCAATCTACACTGCCAATAATCTAACAGTGTTACATCCTGTATATATATATACTCATCTACAACAAGGCTGTCTGTTGTGGTGCTACTGTAGTATGCAGTCTACCTACGATTCGGCGGTCTACCTTTTAATTATAGCTTCTTATCTTCTTCTTATTTTATTATTAGGTTAATTGTACGCCCTTGACGATTGGTTAGGTTAAGTCGTGATATTTTCGTTAAAACTAACGAAAATATCACGACTTAACCTAACCAATCATCAACGGCCTACTGTAGTATGCGGTCTACTATAAGTATGCGGTAGTAGTATGTTTAACTTCTTTAATAATTCCTTAATTGTGTAAATTAAATTATAATTCCTTTCAATTCATTTTCAATTCCTTTTAAATATTTTGAACGGTAGACCGCATACTACAGTAGAAACTTAACGGTAGACCGCATATTACAGTAGCACCGTCTGTTGTGTTATGTACAGTGCTTACAAGAAGTCTCGCGCCTCTGTCTCGTCCCAAGCTAGTCTGTTAGGTATAAAATGGGCGGTCCTTATGGCAGCGGAGGTGTGTTCGGATTGGTGCACGTAATTGCTCTAACCCCATCAATGACGTCCACATTATCATTGTGTTAATCACTCTATCTATTTATATATAGAGACATACTGTATATAGATATATATAGAGTATGCAGGGGATAACGTGTCTCAGTCCCAGCTATGGTAGTTGTCTTAAAATTAACAGTCCCAAGTGCAAGTTACGTTAACACCTCCACATAAACTACCCTGGACTAAAATAACATACGTGAAGCCCTTACCCACAAACCATTTAAAAGGTGTGATTTAAAAGCTCTCTGTGTGTGTCTCTCTGTGTCTCTCTGTGTGTGTCTCTGTCTCTGTGTGTGTGTGTGTGTCTCTGTCTCTGTGTGTGTGTGTGTCTCTCTGTGTGTGTCTCTGTGGGCCCCTCTGTCTCTGTCTCTCTGTGTGTGTCTCTGTCTCTGTCTCCCTGTGTGTCTGTCTGTGTGTCTCTGTCTCTGTCTCTCTGTGTGTCTGTCTCTGTCTCTCTGTGTGTCTCCCTGTCTCTCTCTGTGTCTCTCTGTGTGTGTCTCTGTCTCTGTCTCTCTGTGTGCGGACCTAGGTAGGATAGGAGAGTGGTCCGAAAAATGGCAAATGCCGTTTAACTTGGGTAAATGCAAAGTGATGCACATTGGCTACGCCAATCCCAAGTCGGACTACTCGATGTTGGGTAGTAATATCGAGGTGACTGATTTACAAAAGGACTTGGGTGTGCTAATTAGCAGCGACCTTAAGTTTACGAAACAGTGCGTAGAGGTGGAAAAGAAAGCCCAGAAACTATTGGGTTATATCAGGAGGCAATTCCAGTTTCGGAACAAGGAGATTGTGCTCTCACTGTACAATTCCCTTGTTCGGCCGCACCTGGAGTATGCTGTGCAGTTCTGGTCGCCCACCCTCAGGAAAGATATTGAGAGGCTGGAGCGAGTGCAGGCGAGGGCCACAAAGTTAATCCCTTCCGTTAGGCATATGGGCTACAATCGACGGTTACGAGCCCTGAACTTGTTTTCGCTTGAAACTCGGAGGCTGCGCGGTCAACTGATCGAGGTTTTCAAGCTCTTACGCGGGTTCAACGATGTCGATTTTAGAAGCATGTTTAGTTTAAATGATAACCCAACTCGCAACAATGGTTGGAAGTTGGATTTGAAACGGTTTAGGACTAGTGTGTGTGGGAATTACTTTACATATAAGATCTGTGACACATGGAACAGGTTACCTTCGGAAGTTGTGAACAGTTCCTCTGTGGATCAGTTCAAGAAAAGGGTAGACGAAATCTTGCACACTATTTGAGTGTGTAAAGACATTTAGGACCTCAGTCTGCGGAAATTTCTTTTCCTATAAAATAGTTAATATCTGGAACCAACTTCCCAGAGGTTGTTTCAAGTCAAAGTGTAAATGTGTTTAAAAATAGGCTAGACAAAGTACTGAATACTCTCATAGTTTAAGACTAAAACATAAGAAAACTCTGCAGGAGATCGCTTGCACGGTGTCTCTGTGAGCAAGCTAAATATAGAGCTATTTATATATTCTCCACTTTCCTGTAAAATTTCCTTGGCTACTTTTCCAGGGTCAAGGTATTTACTTCAACCTTTTTCCGTACCTGCCTCT
This sequence comes from Bathynomus jamesi, assembly GCA_023014485.1. Taxonomy (NCBI): domain Eukaryota; kingdom Metazoa; phylum Arthropoda; class Malacostraca; order Isopoda; family Cirolanidae; genus Bathynomus; species Bathynomus jamesi. The sequence goes on along the minus strand of JAJOZX010001100.1, from coordinate 886,780 downwards.
GGCAGGGAGGGAGCGGAGGGTGGGGAGAGAGCCTTCTACTTTTCTATCCAGTTTTCTACCACTGCTAGGATAGTTGAAAGAAAAATAAACTTTTACAAAATTTTCCCTGGCACCCGTTGCCATTGGTACCTCCTCGGTATGGGCCGCAAGGCCTTTTGAGGTACTTCTTTTCCTTGTAACTCCTTGTAACTCTCTCTGTGTGTGTCTCTGTCTCTCTGTCTCCCTCTCTGTCTGTGTGTGTGTCTCTGTCTCTGTCTCTCTGTGTGTGTCTCTGTCTCTGTCTCTCTCTGTGTGTCTCTGTCTCTGTCTCTCTGTGTGTGTCTCTGTCTCTGTCTCTCTGTGTGTCTCTCTGTGTGTGTCTCTGTCTCTCTGTCTCTCTGTCTCTCTCTGTGTGTCTCTCTGTCTCTGTCTCTCTGTGTGTCTCTGTCTCTCTGTCTCTGTCTGTTTCTGTCTCTGTCTCTCTGTGTGTGTCTCTGTGCAATCTCCAAATTTGCAGACGATACGAAATTAGGAAGTAGTGTAGGTACTGAGGAGGACGTAAGAACGCTTCAGAACGATCTTGACAGGTTGGGCGAATAGTCTGCTACTTGGCAGATGCCATTCAACTTGGACAAATGTAAGGTAATGCACATAGGTTATAAAAACCCGAAGACCGATTACTCTCTCTTGGGAAGGAACTTCACTGAGACCGATCTAGAGCAAGACTTAGGAGTCTATATCAGCAACGATCTGAAACCGTCAAAGCACTCTGCAGAAGTCGAAAAGAGGGCCTTAAAATTATTAGGTTATATCAAAAGACAGTTCCAGTTTCGGAACAAGGAGACTGTAATGTCTCTTTATAATTCCCTAGTCTGACCTCATCTGGAATACTGTGCGCAGTTTTGGTCTCCATCCCTCAGGAAGGACATAGAAAGGTTAGAAAGAGTACAAGCAAGGGCTACAAAATTGATCCCTTCAATGAGAATGCAAAGCTACCAACGGAGATTGGAGCGCCTAAATCTGTTTAGCTTAGAGACGAGGAGGTTGCGAGGTCAGCTTATTCAAGTCTTCAAGATGCTCAAAGGAATAGACAGGGTAGATTTCAGAAACTTATTCTCACTTAAAGCCAATCCGACAAGAAATAATGGGTTTAAACTGGAACTAAAGATATTTAGGACCTCTGTCTGCGGAAATTTCTTTTCCTATAAAATAGTTAATATCTGGAACCAACTTCCCTCAGAGGTTGTTTCCAGTCAAAGTGTAAATGTGTTTAAAAATAGGCTAGACAAAGTACTGAAGACTCTCATAGTTTAAGATTAAAACCTCAGAAAACTCTGCAGGAGTTCGCTTGCACGGTGTCTCTGTGAGCAAGCTAAATATAGAGCTATTTATATATTCTCCACTTTCCTGTAAAATTTCCTTGGCTACTTTTCCAGGGTCAAGATATTTTCTTCAACCTTTTTCTGTACCTGCCTCTGGCAGGGAGGGAGCGGAGGGTAGGGAGAGAGCCTTCTACTTTTCTATCCAGTTTTCTACTACTATTAGGATAGTTGAAACAAAAATAAACTTTTAATAACGGGAACCTCCCAGAGTGGACCGAAAGGTCTTTGAGGCTTCCTCTTGTCCTTGTAACTCCTTGTAACTCTGTCTCTGTCTCTCTGTGTGTGTCTCTGTCTGTCTGTCTCTGTCTCTCTGTGTGTGTCTCTGTCTGTCTGTCTCTGTCTCTCTGTGTGTGTCTCTATCCGCAGGGGGTGTAAAGGTTATGCACATTACTTCTGGATGTTGTAAACTTTATACTTGGGGTGTGACAGCCCTCCGGTCCCGAGTCGTGGGATTCTAGAGAAATTGGCTGCCAGTTCCTTTAGGTTCTCTCTCTCTTTCGGGAGGGCGGGTAAAGTATGTTCTACAATCCTGTCACGCCGTGGGTTAGTAGGACCCCATCCCATCCCTACTCTGTCCTTTTACCCTACATTAAGGATGTTCTCCTCTAAAAAAATAAAAATTAAAAAAAAAAAATAAATAAAAATCTTTTAGTATTAAGTCTTTTTCTCTTCTTTTATTATTAGGACCCTACTGCTACCCCATGCGTGGGAAAAGAGGCTTTGGAACCTCTATAAATAACATCATTTAACGCTCGTAGGTTGTGAGAGACTGGGATGGAGGGGTCCCAGGCGTAGGGGCGCGATGAATGGAGTGTGGCTAGTGCCCCGATAAGCCCATTCCTAACGCGTAATGGCCTGACCAGCCCCCTGCGACCGTTCTTTGGTGACCAGTTGATGGTGCTTCGCTGTACTGCTCTGAGGTGAGAGAGCTTTACTGCCCAGCTGGCTGCCAGGCTAGCGTAAAGTCTCGGGCGTAGACTCTGGGTCTGGTGGGATATCCCTTGAACACTGGATTCTAAGAGTCTGGCCGCTTGTGAGTGACTAGTAAGACTTAGTAAGGGGCTGCATCTCGCTGTCGCTCCTGGCGGGAAATCCGTGATGCCTGCGTCGCGAGTGTTTGTCAGTTGGTAGCTGCGACACGTTTGGGACTGTCCGGCCCTGGGGAGACCTTTGGTCGGTGCGGCAGCAGCGAGAGGTGTAGTCTTCTGGAAGGGATGAACGTCACTTGCAAATAGGTGGATGCGTCTACGCGCGGGATGAATTCACCCCCCCCCCCTTTTTTATATACTGGTCAGAACGTTTTTGATAGTTTTCATTGCTAGAACGCTTTATCTTATTCAGAGTATTCAGAAAAAAAAAAAGAGAAAATATGGCAGGGCCAGCTAAATTGAAAGCAGAATGCTTTAAATGTAAAGTTAATCATTGGTGCGTTGACTTCCCTGAAGGTAGTATCAGCGATATCACATCCCTTAGTGTATGTTTGTTTTGTAAACTTAGAGACAACCACGAAAAGGACAACCCAGTGGACAAGATCAAACTAAAAACACATCAGCAGATTTAAACTGTAAGATTAAGCATCTAGAACAAAGCGTGGCACGCTTGGAAAACACGGTGACTATTCCGGAAAATAGAACGGAGGAACAAGAATTCAAATTGGTCAAAAATAAAAGACCCTCCAAACCAAAACCAAAACATAAGGATTTGGAACCCATTACCATCAAAAATAAGTTTCACTTACTTTCTGATGAGGAGGATGAATCCTTTTTAATTGGGGATTCTATGGTAAGGAATCAAGGGGACTTTTTCGGAGAAAGACGCGCGACCAAGAGAAAACTCCGATGTTTTCCGGGTGCCACAAGCCAGATAATTAATAGGAATTAGGCAAAATTAATATCAAGAATAAGAGTTGCCCTATCATTGTCATGTTGGTGGCAATGACGTTTTTCTGGGAGGGACAGGAGGGCAGACAGAGTCCATTATAAAAGAATTCAAGAACCTAACTGACAAGGTTAGGGATAGGACAGACATGGGTATGGTCGTAGGAATTCTCCCTCGAATGCGTGCTAGTACTATACTCTAAGTAAAGCCATTAGCATAAATAAAAGAGTTAAACGCATGTGTGATGAAAAAGGCCTAAAGTTTGTCGATTTTTGGCCTACATTCTACGGAAATGGGGAATACTTTGGTTCGGACGGGATACATTTTAACCAGAAGGGGAAAAAGAAGTATGGTGATTTACTGAACATTAATTTGTATAATCTTTTTAAACTAGGACCCCCCAAACCAGCAATTGATCCTGCTCCCCAAACAGTTAAACCTACTCCCCCAGCAGTTGGTCCCCAAGCAGTTGTCCCCCTCCCCAGCAGTTAGTCCCCCTCCCAGCAGTTAGTCCCCCTCCAACAGCAGTTAGTCCCCATCCAACAGCAGTTAGTCCCCCTCCAACAGTAGTTACTCCCACCCCCAGTAGTTAGTCCCACTCCCCCAGTAGTTAGTCCCTCCCCCAGTAGATAGTCCCACTCCCCCAGTAGTTAGTTGAACTGCGTCGGGAAACGACTCAGGCCAGTTAGGAAAAACACAACTTAAAATCACTCAAAACTGTGCTCTTCAATGCTAGGTCAATTAGAAACAAACTAATGGAATTTATAGCGCTTCAAAACTGAGAACTTTGATATCATCGGAATAACGGAATCCTGGATTCATTCTGAATCAGGGATTTTGTAGGAGAATTTGAAATGGTAGGTTACAAAATGTTTCACAAAGATAGGAACGGAAGGGAAGGCGGCGGTGTACTTTTGTATGCTCGGGACTCCCTGCACCCGGTAAACAGTAATATCGTATCTGCTCATGAAATGTTGGGAATTGATCTAAACCTAAAATAATAAAGTAGTGCAGCTACTTCTAGTATATAGACCACCTCACTACCCCGTTGATAAGGATATAAACTTGTATAACAAATTAAGCAGAATAGTGAATAATAAGATCAGTGTGATTTTTGGTGATTTTAATTGTGGTAATGTAAATTGGGAAAACAAAACAGCTGATGCTGAGGGCTCAAGACTGTTGGAATTTGCCGATGATAACTTATTAAGTCAATGGGTTGACGGGCCTACTAGGGGTAATAATAAACTAGACCTCATATTCACGAACGAAGATGACCTAGTCTCTAACCTGACTATTGGTGAAAATTTAAGTAACAGCGATCATAATTTGATTAGGTTTGACCTCAGGGTTCCAGTTAATACACGCGAAAAGACTCGTGAAAGACTGGATTTCTCGAGAGCAAATTTTGAAAGCTTCCGAAGTAGTTTAGACACACTTGAAGTTCTAATAAGTGAGGATGTCAATGTCACCTGGAGCTCATATAGGGATCAATTTAGAATATTACAGAACACTTTTATACCACTAAAATGGTTTCCTTGTCAACAAAGTCACCGAAATGGTTTAACAACGAAATTAGGAGGGCTATTACGGGAAGAAATAGAGCCTACAAACTACTTAAGTCGCATTTCAACCAGACTAATTCAGAAAACTATATAAACCTACGTAGGAGGGTTAAGTCCTTAATTAGATCAGCCAAACGTGATGAAGAAGCTAGAGTTGCCTCACTCTGTAAAGTTAACCCTAAAGAATTTTTTGCCCATGTTAATAGCAGAAAGCCAATTAAAAATTCTGTAGGCCCCTTAAAAGATAGAAATGGCGTACTGAAATTCGGTGATAAAGATATAGCTAATACGTTAAACGAGTTCTTCGTTACAGTCTTCACGGAGGAAGACACAATAGAAGTGCCAAGTCCTCGGATTACATATGACGGTGACCATCCCGTAGAGACCATAAGTTTTACGAGAAATGAGGTACAGCAATTAATTGATAAGATGAACAAATACAAATCACCTGGCCCCGACTTATTTCTTCCAAGGGTATTAAAAGAGGTTAGCCACAATGTTGTTGACACTTAGTAACCATATTCAAACAATCAATCGAGTTAGGGAAAGTTCCAACCGACTGGAAGTTAGCAAATGTAACACCAATCTTTAAAAAGGGTGATAGGGAAAATCCTTGTAATTATCGCCCGATCAGTTTAACATCAGTTGTCGGCAAACTGTTGGAATCCATCATTACAAAACGTATTGTGTATCTTGAATCTAACAATCTAATTTTTTATCTCAACATGGATTTAGGCGACATAGATCCTGTCTGACAAACCTGTTAGAGTTTTTCCATAATATGCATACACTGTACGATGCAAGTAGGGCAATAGATATAGTGTATCTCGACTTTCAAAAAGCCTTTGACAAAGTCCCTCACGCTAGATTGATAGCTAAAGTCAAAGGACTAGGAATCACCGGGCTCGTTTCCAACTGGATTGAGGATTGGTTAAAAGATAGAAAGCAGAGAGTGGTAATAAATGGAGTGGCTTCGGAGTGGGCGCCGTCACCAGTGGTGTCCCACAGGGTTCCGTTCTGGGTCCTTTACTTTTTGTCATCTATATTAACGATATAGACGTCGGGCTTCTAAGTGCAATCTCAAATTTGCAGACGATACGAAATTAGGAAGTAGTGTAGGTACTGAGGAGGGCGTAAGAACGCTTCAGAACGATCTTGACAGGTTGGGCGAATGGTCTGCTACTTGGCAGATGCCATTCAACTTGGACAAATGTAAGGTAATGCACATAGGTTATAAAAACCCGAAAACCGATTACTCTCTCTTGGGAAGGAACTTGACTGAGACCGATCTAGAGAAAGACTTAGGAGTCTATATCAGCAACGATCTGAAACCGTCGAAGCACTGTGCAGAAGTCGAAAAGAGGGCCTTAAAATTATTAGGTTATATTAAAAGACAGTTCCAGTTTCGGACAAGGAGACTGTAATGTCTCTTTATAATTCTCTAGTCAGACCTCAACTGGAATACTGTGCGCAGTTTTGGTCTCCATCCCTCAGGAAGGACATAGAAAGGTTAGAAAGAGTACAAGCAAGGGCTACAAAATTGATCCCTTCAATGAGAATGCAAAGCTACCAACGGAGATTGGAGCGCCTAAATCTGTTAGCTTAGAGACGAGGAGGTTGCGGGTCAGCTTATTCAAGTCTTCAAGATGCTCAAAGGAATAGACAGGGTAGATTACAGAAACTTATTCTCACTTAATGCCAATCCGACAAGAAATAATGGGTTTAAACTGGAACTAAAGACATTAGGACCTCTGTCTGCGGAAATTTCTTTTCCTATAAAATAGTTAATATCTGGAACCAACTTCCCTCAGAGGTTGTTTCCAGTCAAAGTGTAAATATGTTTAAAAATAGGCTAGACAAAGTACTGAATACTCTCAGTTTAAGATTAAAACATAAGAAAACTTTGCAGGAGTTCGCTTGCACGGTGTCTCTGTGAGCAAGCTAAATATAGAGCTATTTATATATTCTCCACTTTCCTGTAAAATTTCCTTGGCTACTTTTCCAGGGTCAAGGTATTTTCTTCAACCTTTTTCCGTACCTGCCTCTGGAGGAGGGAGCGGAGGGTGGGGAGAGAGCCTTCTACTTTTCTATCCAGTTTTCTACTACTGCTAGGATAGTTGAAAGAAAAATAAACTTTTAATAACAGGAACCTCCCAGAGTGGACCAAAAGATCCTTGAGGCTTCCTCTTGTCCTTGTAACTCCTTGTAACTCTGTGTCTCTCTGTGTGTCTCTGTCTCTCTGTGTTCTTTGGTGACCAATTGATGGTGCTTGGCTGTACTGCTCTGAGGTGAGAGAGCTTTACTGCCCAGCTGGCTGCCAGGCTAGCGTAAAGTCTCGGGCGTAGACTCTGGGTCTGGTGGGATATCCCTTGAACACTGGATTCTAAGAGTCTGGCCGCTTGTGAGTGACTAGTAAGACTTAGTAAGGGGCTGCATCTCGCTGTCGCTCCTGGCGGGAAATCCGTGATGCCTGCGTCGCGAGTGTTTGTCAGTTGGTAGCTGCGACACGTTTGGGACTGTCCGGCCCTGGGGAGACCTTTGGTCGGTGCGGCAGCAGCGAGAGGTGTAGTCTTCTGGAAGGGATGAACGTCACTTGCAAATAGGTGGATGCGTCTACGCGCGGGATGAATTCACCCCCCCCCCCTTTTTTATATACTGGTCAGAACGTTTTTGATAGTTTTCATTGCTAGAACGCTTTATCTTATTCAGAGATTCAGAAAAAAAAAGAGAAAATATGGCAGGGCCAGCTAAATTGAAAGCAGAATGCTTTAAATGTAAAGTTAATCATTGGTGCGTTGACTTCCCTGTAGGTAGTATCAGCGATATCACATCCCTTAGTGTATGTTTGTTTTGTAAACTTAGAGACAACCACGAAAAGGAAGTTAAAGAGCTAAAGGAATTAGTAAAAAAGCTTGAAGCTAGGGTCGTAGCACTGGAAATCCAACCCAGTGGACAAGATCAAACAAAAAACACACCAGCAGACTTAAACTGTAAGATTAAGCATCTAGAACAAAGCGTGGCACGCTTGGAAAACACGGTGACTATTCCGGAAAATAGAACGGAGGAACAAGAATTCAAATTGGTCAAAAATAAAAGACCCTCCAAACCAAAACCAAAACATAAGGATTTGGAACCCATTACCATCAAAAATATCTGACTAGGAAGATGAATCCTTTTTAATTGGGGATTCTATGGTAAGGAATCAAGGGGACTTTTTCGGAGCAAGACGCGCGACTAAGAGAAAACTCCGATGTTTTCTGGGTGCCACAAGCCAGATAATTAATAGGGAATTAGGCAAAATTAATATCAAGAATAACAGTTGCCCTATCATTGTCCATGTTGGTGGGAATGACGTTTTTCTGGGAGGGACAGGAGGGCAGACAGAGTCCATTATAAAAGAATTCAAGAACCTAACTGACAAGGTTAGGGATAGGACAGACATGGGTATGGTCGTAGGAATTCTCCCTCGAATGCGTGCTAGTGACTATACTCTAAGTAAAGCCATTAGCATAAATAAAAGAGTTAAACGCATGTGTGATGAAAAAGGCCTAAAGTTTGTCGATTTTTGGCCTACATTCTACGGAAATGGGGAATACTTTGGTTCGGACGGGATACATTTTAACCAGAAGGGGAAAAAGAAGTATGGTGATTTACTGAACATTAATTTGTATAATCTTTTTAAACTAGGACCCCCCAAACCAGCAATTGATCCTGCTCCCCAAACAGTTAAACCTACTCCCCCAGCAGTCGGTCCTCCTCCCCCAGCAGTTAGTCCCCCTCCAACACCCCCAGTTAGTCCCCTCCCAGCAGTTAGTCCCCCTCCAACAGCAGTTAGTCCCCCTCCAACAGCAGTTAGTCCCCCTCCAACAGCAGTTAGTCCCCTCCCCCAGTAGTTAGTCCCACTCCCCCAGTAGTTAGTTCAACTGCGTCGGGAAACGACTCAGGCCAGTTAGGAAAAAACCACAACTTAAAATCACTCAAAACTGTGCTCTTCAATGCTAGGTCAATTAGAAACAAACTAATGGAATTTATAGCGCTTGTCAAAACTGAGAACTTTGATATCATCGGAATAACGGAATCCTGGATTCATTCTGAATCAAGGGATTTTGTAGGAGAATTTGAAATGGTAGGTTACAAAATGTTTCACAAAGATAGGAACGGAAGGGAAGGCGGCGGTGTACTTTTGTATGCTCGGGACTCCCTGCACCCGGTAAACAGTAATATCGTATCTGCTCATGAAATGTTGGGAATTGATCTAAACCTAAATAATAAAGTAGTGCAGCTACTTCTAGTATATAGACCACCTCACTACCCCGTGATAAGGATATAAACTTGTATAACAAATTAAGCAGAATAGTGAATAATAAGATCAGTGTGATTTTTGGTGATTTTAATTGTGGTAATGTAAATTGGGAAAACAAAACAGCTGATGCTGAGGGCTCAAGACTGTTGGAATTTGCCGATGATAACTTATTAAGTCAATGGGTTGACGGGCCTACTAGGGGTAATAATAAACTAGACCTCATATTCACGAACGAAGATGACCTAGTCTCTAACCTGACTATTGGTGAAAATTTAAGTAACAGCGATCATAATTTGATTAGGTTTGACCTCAGGGTTCCAGTTAATACACGCGAAAAGACTCGTGAAAGACTGGATTTCTCGAGAGCAAATTTTGAAAGCTTCCGAAGTAGTTTAGACACACTTGAAGTTCTAATAAGTGAGGATGTCAATGTCACCTGGAGCTCATATAGGGATCAATTTAGAATATTACAGAACACTTTTATACCCACTAAAATGGTTTCCTTGTCAACAAAGTCACCGAAATGGTTTAACAACGAAATTAGAGGCTATTAGGGAAGAAATAGAGCCTACAAACTACTTAAGTCGCATTTCAACCACACTAATTCAGAAAACTATATAAACCTACGTAGGAGGGTTAAGTCCTTAATTAGATCAGCCAAACGTGATGAAGAAGCTAGAGTTGCCTCACTCTGTAAAGTTAACCCTAAAGAATTTTTTGCCCATGTTAATAGCAGAAAGCCAATTAAAAATTCTGTAGGCCCCTTAAAAGATAGAAATGGCGTACTGAAATTCGGTGATAAAGATATAGCTAATACGTTAAACGAGTTCTTCGTTACAGTCTTCACGGAGGAAGACACAATAGAAGTGCCAAGTCCTCGGATTACATATGACGGTGACCATCCCGTAGAGACCATAAGTTTTACGAGAAATGAGGTACAGCAATTAATTGATAAGATGAACAAATACAAATCACCTGGCCCCGACTTATTTCTTCCAAGGGTATTAAAAGAGGTTAGCCACAATGTTGTTGACGACTTAGTAACCATATTCAAACAATCAATCGAGTTAGGGAAAGTTCCAACCGACTGGAAGTTAGCAAATGTAACACCTATCTTTAAAAAGGGTGATAGGGAAAATCCTTGTAATTATCGCCCGATCAGTTTAACATCAGTTGTCGGCAAACTGTTGGAATCCATCATTACAAAACGTATTGTGTATCACCTTGAATCTAACAATCTAATTTTTTATTCTCAACATGGATTTAGGCGACATAGATCCTGTCTGACAAACCTGTTAGAGTTTTTCCATAATATGCATACACTGTACGATGCAAGTAGGGCAATAGATATAATGTATCTCGACTTTCAAAAAGCCTTTGACAAAGTCCCTCACGCTAGATTGATAGCTAAAGTCAAAGGACTAGGAATCACCGGGTTCGTTTCCAACTGGATTGAGGATTGGTTAAAAGATAGAAAGCAGAGAGTGGTAATAAATGGAGTGGCTTCGGAGTGGGCGCCCGTCACCAGTGGTATCCCACAGGGTTCCGTTCTGGGTCCTTTACTTTTTATCATCTATATTAACGATATAGATGTCGGGCTTCTAAGTGCAATCTCAAAATTTGCAGACGATACGAAATTAGGAAGTAGTGTAGGTACTGAGGAGGGCGTAAGAACGCTTCAGAATGATCTTGACAGGTTGGGCGAATGGTCTGCTACTTGGCAGATGCCATTCAACTTGGACAAATGTAAGGTAATGCACATAGGTTATAAAAACCCGAAGACCGATTACTCTCTCTTGGGAAGGAACTTGACTGAGACCGATCTAGTGGAAGACATAGGAGTCTATATCAGCAACGATCTGAAACCGTCGAAGCACTGTGCAGAAGTCGAAAAGAGGGCCTTAAAATTATTAGGTTATATTAAAAGACAGTTCCAGTTTCGGAACAAGGAGACTGTAATTTTTCTTTAAAATTCTCTAGTCAGACCTCAACTGGAATACTGTGCGCAGTTTTGGTCTCCATCCCTCAGGAAGGATATAGAAAGGTTAGAAAGAGTAGAAGCAAGGGCTACAAAATTGATCCCTTCAATGAGAATTTAAAGCTACCAACGGAGATTGGAACGCCTAAATCTGTTTAGCTTAGAGACGAGGAGGTTGCGGGGTCAGCTTATTCAAGTCTTCAAGATGCTCAAAGGAATAGACAGGGTAGATTACAGAAACTTATTCTCACTTCATGCCAATCTGACAAGAAATAATGGGTTTAAACTGGAACTAAAGACATTTAGGACCTCTGTCTGCGGAAATTTCTTTTCCTATAAAATAGTTAATATCTGGAACCAACTTCCCTCAGAGGTTGTTTCCAGTCAAAGTGTAAATGTGTTTAAAAATAGGCTAGACAAAGTACTGAATACTCTCATAGTTTAAGATTAAAACATAAGAAAACTTTGCAGGAGTTCGCTTGCACGGTGTCTCTGTGAGCAAGCTAAATATAGAGCTATTTATATATTCTCCACTTTCCTGTAAAATTTCCTTGGCTACTTTTCCAGGGTCAAGGTATTTTCTTCAACCTTTTTCCGTACCTGCCTCTGGCAGGAAGGGAGCGGAGGGTGGGGAGAGAGCCTTCTACTTTTCTGTCCAGTTTTCTACTACTGCTAGGATAGTTGAAAGAAAAATAAACTTTTAATAACAGGAACCTCCCAGAGTGGACCAAAAGATCCTTGAGACTTCCTCTTGTCCTTGTAACTCCTTGTAACTCTGTCTCTGTCTCTCTGTGTGTGTCTCTGTCTGTCTGTCTCTGTCTCTCTGTGTGTGTCTCTATCCGCAGGGGGTGTAAAGGTTATGCACATTTCTTCTGGATCTTGTAAACTTTATACTTGGGTGTGACAGCCCTCCGGTCCCGAGTCGTGGATTCTAGAGAAATTGGCTGCCAGTTCCTTTAGGTTCTCTCTCTCTTTCGGGAGGGCGGGTAAAGTATGTTGTACAATCCTGTCCCGTGGGTTACTAGGACCCCATCCCATCCCTACTCTGTCCTTTTAGCTACATTAAGATGTTCTCTCTAAAAAAAAAAAAAAAAAAACTTTTAGTATTAAGTCTTTTTCTCTTCTTTTACTATTAGGACCCTACTGCTACCCATGCGTGGGAAGAGAGGCTTTGGAACCTCTATAAATAACACCATTTAACGCTCGTAGGTTGTGAGAGACTGGGATGGAGGGGTCCCAGGCGTAGGGGCGCGATGAATGGAGTGTGGCTAGTGCCCCGTTAAGCCCATTCCTAACGCGTAATGGCCTGACCAGCCCCCTGCGACCGTTCTTTGGTGACCAATTGATGGTGCTTGGCTGTACTGCTCTGAGGTGAGAGAGCTTTACTGCCCAGCTGGCTGCCAGGCCAGCGTAAAGTCTCGGGCGTAGACTCTGGGTCTGGTGGGATATCCCTTGAACACTGGATTCTAAGAGTCTGGCCGCTTGTGAGTGACTAGTAAGACTTAGTAAGGGGCTGCATCTCGCTGTCGCTCCTGGCGGGAAATCCGTGATGCCTGCGTCGCGAGTGTTTGTCAGTTGGTAGCTGCGACACGTTTGGGACTGTCCGGCCCTGGGGAGACCTTTGGTCGGTGCGGCAGCAGCGAGAGGTGTCTTCTGGAAGGGATGAACGTCACTTGCAAATAGGTGGATGCGTCTACGCGCGGGATGAATTCACCCCCCCCCTTTTTTATATACTGGTCAGAACGTTTTTGATAGTTTTCATTGCTAGAACGCTTTATCTTATTCAGAGTATTCAGAAAAAAAAAAAGAGAAATATGGCAGGGCCAGCTAAATTGAAAGCAGAATGCTTTAAATGTAAAGTTAATCATTGGTGCGTTGACTTCCCTGAAGGTAGTATCAGCGATATCACATCCCTTAGTGTATGTTTGTTTTGTAAACTTAGAGACAACCACGAAAAGGAAGTTAAAGAGCTAAAGGAATTAGTAAAAAAGCTTGAAGCTAGGGTCGTAGCACTGGAAATCCAACCCAGTGGACAAGATCAAACTAAAAACACACCAGCAGATTTAAACTGTAAGATTAAGCATCTAGAACAAAGCGTGGCACGCTTGGAAAACACGGTGACTATTCCGGAAAATAGAACGGAGGAACAAGAATTCAAATTGGTCAAAAATAAAAGACCCTCCAAACCAAAACCAAAACATAAGGATTTGGAACCCATTACCATCAAAAATAAGTTTCACTTACTTGCTGATGAGGAGGATGAATCCTTTTTAATTGGGGATTCTATGGTAAGGAATCAAGGGGACTTTTTCGGAGCAAGACGCGACCAAGAGAAAACTCCGATGTTTTCCGGGTGCCACAAGCCAGATAATTAATAGGGAATTAGGCAAAATTAATATCAAGAATAAGAGTTGCCCTATCATTGTCCATGTTGGTGGCAATGACGTTTTTCTGGGAGGGACAGGAGGGCAGACAGAGTCCATTATAAAAGAATTCAAGAACCTAACTGACAAGGTTAGGGATAGGACAGACATGGGTATGGTCGTAGGAATTCTCCCTCGAATGCGTGCTGGTAACTATACTCTAAGTAAAGCCATTAGCATAAATAAAAGAGTTAAACGCATGTGTGATGAAAAAGGCCTAAAGTTTGTCGATTTTTGGCCTACATTCTACGGAAATGGGGAATACTTTGGTTCGGACGGGATACATTTTAACCAGAAGGGGAAAAAGAAGTATGGTGATTTACTGAACATTAATTTGTATAATCTTTTTAAACTAGGACCCCCCAAACCAGCAATTGATCCTGCTCCCCAAACAGTTAAACCTACTCCCCCAGCAGTTGGTCCCCATCCCGCAGCAGTTGGTCCCCCTCCCCAGCAGTTGGTCCCCCTCCCCCAGCAGTTAGTCCCCCTCCCACAGCAGTTAGTCCCCTTCCAACAGCAGTTAGTCCCCATCCAACAGCAGTTAGTCCCCTTCCAACAGTAGTTACTCCCACTCCCCCAGTAGTTAGTCCCACTCCCCCAGTAGTTAGTCCCACTCCCCCAGTAGTTAGTCCCACTCCCCAGTAGATAGTCCCACTCCCCCACTAGTTAGTTGAACTGCGTCGGGAAACGACTCAGGCCAGTTAGGAAAAATCACAATTTAAAATCCTCAAAACTGTGCTCTTCAATGCTAGGTCAATTAGAAACAAACTAATGGAATTATAGCGCTAGTCAAAACTGAGAACTTTGATATCATCGGAATAACGGAATCCTGGATTCATTCTGAATCGAGGGATTTTGTAGGAGAATTGAAATGGTAGGTTACAAAATGTTTCACAAAGATAGGAACGGAAGGAAGGCGGCGGTGTACTTTGTATGTTCGGGACTCCGGCACCCGGTAAACAGTAATAATCGTATCTGCTCATGAATGTTGGAATTGATCTAACTAATATTAAAGTAGTGCAGCTACTTCTAGTATTATAGACCACCTCCTACCCCCCGTTGATAAGGATATAATTGTATAACAAATTAAGCAGAATAGTGAATAATAAGACCAGTGTGATTTTGGTGATTTTAATTGAGGTAATGTAAATTGGGAAAACAAAACAGCTGATGCTGAGGGCTCAGATTGTGGAATTTGCCGATGATAACTTATTAAGTCAATGGTTGACGGGCCTACTAGGGGTAATAATAACTAGACCTCATATTCACGAACGAAAATGACTTAGTCTCTAACCTGACTATTGGTGAAAATTTAAGTAACAGCGATCATAATTGATTTAGGTTTGATCTCAGGGTTCCAGTTAATACACGCGAAAAGACTCGTGAAAGACTGGATTTCTCGAGAGCAAATTTTGAAAGCTTCCGAAGTAGTTTAGACACACTTGAAGTTCTAATAAGTGAGGATGTCAATGTCACCTGGAGCTCATATAGGGATCAATTTAGAATATTACAGAACACTTTTATACCAAGTAAAATGGTTTCCTTGTCAACAAAGTCACCGAAATGGATTAACAACGAAATTAGCAGGTGCTATTACGGGAAGAAATAGAGCCTACAAACTACTTAAGTCGCATTTCAACCAGACTAATTCAGAAAACTATATAAACCTACGTAGGAGGGTTAAGTCCTTAATTAGATCAGCCAAACGTGATGAAGAAGCTAGAGTTGCCTCACTCTATAAAGTTAACCCTAAAGATTTTTGCCCATGTTAATAGCAGAAAGCCAATTAAAAATTCTGTAGGCCCCTTAAAAGATAGAAATGGCGTACTGAAATTCGGTGATAAAGATATAGCTAATACGTTAAACGAGTTCTTCATTACAGTCTTCACGGAGGAAGACACAATAGAAGTGCCAAGTCCTCGGATTACATATGACGGTGACCATCCCGTAGAGACCATATGTTTTACGAGAAATGAGGTACAGCAATTAATTGATAAGATGAACAAATACAAATCACCTGGCCCCGACTTATTTCTTCCAAGGGTATTAAAAGAGGTTCGCCACAATGTTGTTGACAACTTAGTAACCATATTCAAACAATCAATCGAGTTAGGGAAAGTTCCAACCGACTGGAAGTTAACAAATGTAATACCAATCTTTAAAAAGGGTGATAGGGAAAATCCTTGTAATTATCGCCCGATCAGTTTAACATCAGTTGTCGGCAAACTGTTGGAATCCATCATTACAAAACGTATTGTGTATCATCTTGAATCTAAGAATGTAATTTTTTATTCTCAACATGGATTTAGGCGACATAGATCCTGTCTGACAAACCTGTTAGAGTTTTTCCATAATATGCATACACTGTACGATGCAAGTAGGGCAATAGATATAGTGTATCTCGACTTTCAAAAAGCCTTTGACAAAGTCCCTCACGCTAGATTGATAGCTAAAGTCAAAGGACTAGGAATCACCGGGCTCGTTTCCAACTGGGTTGAGGATTGGTTAAAAGATAGAAAGCAGAGAGTGGTAATAAATGGAGTGGCTTCGGAGTGGGCACCGGTCACCAGTGGTGTCCCACAGGGTTCCGTTCTGGGTCCTTTACTTTTTGTCATCTATATTAACGATATAGACGTCGGGCTTCTAAGTGCAATCTCAAAATTTGCAGACGATACGAAATTAGGAAGTAGTGTAGGTACTGAGGAGGGAGTAAGAACGCTTCAGAACGATCTTGACAGGTTGGGCGAATGGTCTGCTACTTGGCAGATACCATTCAACTTGGACAAATGTAAGGTAATGCACATAGGTTATAAAAACCCGAAAACCGATTACTCTCTCTTGGGAAGGAACTTGACCGAGACCGATCTAGAGAAAGACTTAGGAGTCTATATCAGCAACGATCTGAAACCGTCGAAGCACTGTGCAGAAGTCGAAAAGAGGGCCTTAAAATTATTAGGTTATATTAAAAGACAGTTCCAGTTTCCGAACAAGGAGACTGTAATGTCTCTTTATAATTCTCTAGTCAGACCTCAACTGAAATTGTGCGTTTTGGTCTCCATCCCTCAGGAAGGACATAGAAAGGTTAGAAAGAGTACAAGCAAGGGCTACAAAATTGATCCCTTCAATGAGAATGCAAAGCTACCAACGGAGATTGGAGCGCCTAAATCTGCTTAGCTCAGAGACGAGGAGGTTGCGAGGTCAGCTTATTCAAGTCTTCAAGATGCTCAAAGGAATAGACAGGGTAGATTACAGAAACTTATTCTCACTTAATGCCAATCCGACAAGAAATAATGGGTTTAAACTGGAACTAAAGACATATAGGACCACTTTCTGCGGAAATTTCTTTTCCTATAAAATAGTTAATATCTGGAACCAACTTCCCTCAGAGGTTGTTTCCAGTCAAAGTGTAAATATGTTTAAAAATAGGCTAGACAAAGTACTGAATACTCTCAGTTTAAGATTAAAACATAAGAAAACTTTGCAGGAGTTCGCTTGCACGGTGTCTCTGTGAGCAAGCTAAATATAGAGCTATTTATATATTCTCCACTTTCCTGTAAAATTTCCTTGGCTACTTTTCCAGGGTCAAGGTATTTTCTTCAACCTTTTTCCGTACCTGCCTCTGGAAGGAAGGGAGCGGAGGGTGGGGAGAGAGCCTTCTACTTTTCTGTCCAGTTTTCTACTACTGCTAGGATAGTTGAAAGAAAAATAAACTTTTAATAACAGGAACCTCCCAGAGTGGACCAAAAGATCCTTGAGGCTTCCTCTTGTCCTTGTAACTCCTTGTAACTCTGTGTCTCTCTGTGTGTCTCTGTCTCTCTGTGTTCTTTGGTGACCAATTGATGGTGCTTGGCTGTACTGCTCTGAGGTGAGAGAGCTTTACTGCCCAGCTGGCTGCCAGGCTAGCGTAAAGTCTCGGGCGTAGACTCTGGGTCTGGTGGGATATCCCTTGAACACTGGATTCTAAGGGTCTGGCCGCTTGTGAGTGACTAGTAAGACTTAGTAAGGGGCTGCATCTCGCTGTCGCTCCTGGCGGGAAATCCGTGACGCCTGCGTCGCGAGTGTTTGTCAGTTGGTAGCTGCGACACGTTTGGGACTGTCCGGCCCTGGGAGACCTTTGGTCGGTGCGGCAGCAGCGAGAGGTGTAGTCTTCTGGAAGGGATGAACGTCACTTGCAAATAGGTGGATGCGTCTACGCGCGGGATGAATTCACCCCCCCCCCCTTTTTTATATACTGGTCAGAACGTTTTTGATAGTTTTCATTGCTAGAACGCTTTATCTTATTCAGAGTATTCAGAAAAAAAAAAGAGAAAATATGGCAGGGCCAGCTAAATTGAAAGCAGAATGCTTTAAATGTAAAGTTAATCATTGGTGCGTTGACTTCCCTGAAGGTAGTATCAGCGATATCACATCCCTTAGTGTATGTTTGTTTTGTAAACTTAGAGACAACCACGAAAAGGAAGTTAAAGAGCTAAAGGAATTAGTAAAAAAGCTTGAAGCTAGGGTCGTAGCACTGGAAATCCAACCCAGTGGACAAGATCAAACTAAAAACACACCAGCAGATTTAAACTGTAAGATTAAGCATCTAGAACAAAGCGTGGCACGCTTGGAAAACACGGTGACTATTCCGGAAAATAGAACGGAGGAACAAGAATTCAAATTGGTCAAAAATAAAAGACCCTCCAAACCAAAACCAAAACATAAGGATTTGGAACCCATTACCATCAAAAATATCTGACTAGGAAGATGAATCCTTTTTAATTGGGGATTCTATGGTAAGGAATCAAGGGGACTTTTTCGGAGCAAGACGCGACCAAGAGAAAACTCCGATGTTTTCCGGGTGCCACAAGCCAGATAATTAATAGGGAATTAGGCAAAATTAATATCAAGAATAAGAGTTGCCCTATCATTGTCCATGTTGGTGGCAATGACGTTTTTCTGGGAGGGACAGGAGGGCAGACAGAGTCCATTATAAAAGAATTCAAGAACCTAACTGACAAGGTTAGGGATAGGACAGACATGGGTATGGTCGTAGGAATTCTCCCTCGAATGCGTGCTAGTGACTATACTCTAAGTAAAGCCATTAGCATAAATAAAAGAGTTAAACGCATGTGTGATGAAAAAGGCCTAAAGTTTGTCGATTTTTGGCCTACATTCTACGGAAATGGGGAATACTTTGGTTCGGACGGGATACATTTTAACCAGAAGGGGAAAAAGAAGTATGGTGATTTACTGAACATTAATTTGTATAATCTTTTTAAACTAGGACCCCCCAAACCAGCAATTGATCCTGCTCCCCAAACAGTTAAACCTACTCCCCCAGCAGTCGTCCCCCTCCCCCAGCAGTTAGTCCCCCTCCCAGCAGTTAGTCCCCCTCCCAGCAGTTAGTCCCCCTCCAACAGCAGTTAGTCCCCCTCCAACAGCAGTTAGTCCCCCTCCAACAGCAGTTAGTCCCCCTCCCCCAGTAGTTAGTCCCCTCCCCCAGTAGTTAGTTCAACTGCGTCGGGAAACGACTCAGGCCAGTTAGGAAAAATCACAACTTAAAATCACTCAAAACTGTGCTCTTCAATGCTAGGTCAATTAGAAACAAACTAATGGAATTTATAGCGCTTGTCAAAACTGAGAACTTTGATATCATCGGAATAACGGAATCCTGGATTCATTCTGAATCAAGGGATTTTGTAGGAGAATTTGAAATGGTAGGTTACAAAATGTTTCACAAAGATAGGAACGGAAGGGAAGGCGGCGGTGTACTTTTGTATGCTCGGGACTCCCTGCACCCGGTAAACAGTAATATCGTATCTGCTCATGAAATGTTGGGAATTGATCTAAACCTAAATAATAAAGTAGTGCAGCTACTTCTAGTATATAGACCACCTCACTACCCCGTTGATAAGGATATAAACTTGTATAACAAATTAAGCAGAATAGTGAATAATAAGATCAGTGTGATTTTTGGTGATTTTAATTGTGGTAATGTAAATTGGGAAAACAAAACAGCTGATGCTGAGGGCTCAAGACTGTTGGAATTTGCCGATGATAACTTATTAAGTCAATGGGTTGACGGGCCTACTAGGGGTAATAATAAACTAGACCTCATATTCACGAACGAAGATGACCTAGTCTCTAACCTGACTATTGGTGAAAATTTAAGTAACAGCGATCATAATTTGATTAGGTTTGACCTCAGGGTTCCAGTTAATACACGCGAAAAGACTCGTGAAAGACTGGATTTCTCGAGAGCAAATTTTGAAAGCTTCCGAAGTAGTTTAGACACACTTGAAGTTCTAATAAGTGAGGATGTCAATGTCACCTGGAGCTCATATAGGGATCAATTTAGAATATTACAGAACACTTTTATACCCACTAAAATGGTTTCCTTGTCAACAAAGTCACCGAAATGGTTTAACAACGAAATTAGGAGGCTATTACGGGAAGAAATAGAGCCTACAAACTACTTAAGTCGCATTTCAACCACTAATTCAGAAAACTATATAAACCTACGTAGGAGGGTTAAGTCCTTAATTAGATCAGCCAAACGTGATGAAGAAGCTAGAGTTGCCTCACTCTGTAAAGTTAACCCTAAAGAATTTTTTGCCCATGTTAATAGCAGAAAGCCAATTAAAAATTCTGTAGGCCCCTTAAAAGATAGAAATGGCGTACTGAAATTCGGTGATAAAGATATAGCTAATACGTTAAACGAGTTCTTCGTTACAGTCTTCACGGAGGAAGACACAATAGAAGTGCCAAGTCCTCGGATTACATATGACGGTGACCATCCCGTAGAGACCATAAGTTTTACGAGAAATGAGGTACAGCAATTAATTGATAAGATGAACAAATACAAATCACCTGGCCCCGACTTATTTCTTCCAAGGGTATTAAAAGAGGTTAGCCACAATGTTGTTGACGACTTAGTAACCATATTCAAACAATCAATCGAGTTAGGGAAAGTTCCAACCGACTGGAAGTTAGCAAATGTAACTATCTTTAAAAAGGGTGATAGGGAAAATCCTTGTAATTATCGCCCGATCAGTTTAACATCAGTTGTCGGCAAACTGTTGGAATCCATCATTACAAAACGTATTGTGTATCACCTTGAATCTAACAATCTAATTTTTTATTCTCAACATGGATTTAGGCGACATAGATCCTGTCTGACAAACCTGTTAGAGTTTTTCCATAATATGCATACACTGTACGATGCAAGTAGGGCAATAGATATAGTGTATCTCGACTTTCAAAAAGCCTTTGACAAAGTCCCTCACGCTAGATTGATAGCTAAAGTCAAAGGACTAGGAATCACCGGGTCGTTTCCAACTGGATTGAGGATTGGTTAAAAGATAGAAAGCAGAGAGTGGTAATAAATGGAGTGGCTTCGGAGTGGGCGCCCGTCACCAGTGGTGTCCCACAGGGTTCCGTTCTGGGTCCTTTACTTTTTATCATCTATATTAACGATATAGACGTCGGGCTTCTAAGTGCAATCTCAAATTTGCAGACGATACGAAATTAGGAAGTAGTGTAGGTACTGAGGAGGGCGTAAGAACGCTTCAGAACGATCTTGACAGGTTGGGCGAATGGTCTGCTACTTGGCAGATGCCATTCAACTTGGACAAATGTAAGGTAATGCACATAGGTTATAAAAACCCGAAGACCGATTACTCTCTCTTGGGAAGGAACTTGACTGAGACCGATCTAGTAGAGACTTAGGAGTCTATATCAGCAACGATCTGAAACCGTCGAAGCACTGTGCAGAAGTCGAAAAGAGGGCCTTAAAATTATTAGGTTATATTAAAAGACAGTTCCAGTTTCGGAACAAGGAGACTGTAATGTTCTTTAATTCTCTAGTCAGACCTCAACTGGAATACTGTGCGCAGTTTTGGTCTCCATCCCTCAGGAAGGATATAGAAAGGTTAGAAAGAGTACAAGCAAGGGCTACAAAATTGATCCCTTCAATGAGAATGCAAAGCTACCAACGGAGATTGGCGCCTAAATCTGTTTAGCTTAGAGACGAGGAGGTTGCGGGTCAGCTTATTCAAGTCTTCAAGATGCTCAAAGGAATAGACAGGGTAGATTACAGAAACTTATTCTCACTTAATGCCAATCCGACAAGAAATAATGGGTTTAAACTGGAACTAAAGACATTTAGGACCTCTGTCTGCGGAAATTTCTTTTCCTATAAAATAGTTAATATCTGGAACCAACTTCCCTCAGAGGTTGTTTCCAGTCAAAGTGTAAATGTGTTTAAAAATAGGCTAGACAAAGTACTGAATACTCTCATAGTTTAAGATTAAAACATAAGAAAACTTGCAGGAGTTCGCTTGCACGGTGTCTCTGTGAGCAAGCTAAATATAGAGCTATTTATATATTCTCCACTTTCCTGTAAAATTTCCTTGGCTACTTTTCCAGGGTCAAGGTATTTTCTTCAACCTTTTTCCGTACCTGCCTCTGGCAGGAGGGAGCGGAGGGTGGGGAGAGAGCCTTCTACTTTTCTGTCCAGTTTTCTACTACTGCTAGGATAGTTGAAAGAAAAATAAACTTTTAATAACAGGAACCTCCCAGAGTGGACCAAAAGATCCTTGAGACTTCCTCTTGTCCTTGTAACTCCTTGTAACTCTGTCTCTGTCTCTCTGTGTGTGTCTCTGTCTGTCTGTCTCTGTCTCTCTGTGTGTGTCTCTATCCGCAGGGGGTGTAAAGGTTATGCACATTTCTTCTGGATCTTGTAAACTTTATACTTAGGGTGTGACAGCCCTCCGGTCCCGAGTCGTGGAATTCTAGAGAAATTGGCTGCCAGTTCCTTTAGGTTCTCTCTCTCTTTCGGGAGGGCGGGTAAAGTATGTTGTACAATCCTGTCCCGCCGTGGGTTACTAGGACCCCATCCCATCCCTACTCTGTCCTTTTACCCTACATTAAGAATGTTCTTCTCTAAAAAAAAAAAAAAAAAAAAAAAAAAAAAAAAAAAAAATCTTTTAGTATTAAGTCTTTTTCTCTTCTTTTATTATTAGGACCCTACTGCTACCCCATGCGTGGGAAGAGAGGCTTTGGAACCTCTATAAATAACATCATTTAACGCTCGTAGGTTGTGAGAGACTGGGATGGAGGGGTCCCAGGCGTAGGGGCGCGATGAATGGAGTGTGGCTAGTGCCCCGTTAAGCCATTCTAACGCGTAATGGCCTGACCAGCCCCCTGCGACCGTTCTTTGGTGACCAGTGATGGTGCTTCGCTGTAGCCTCTGAGGTGAGAGAGCTTTACTGCCCAGCTGGCTGCCAGGCTAGCGTAAAGTCTCGGGCGTAGACTCTGGGTCTGGTGGGATATCCCTTGAACACTGGATTCTAAGAGTCTGGCCGCTTGTGAGTGACTAGTAAGACTTAGTAAGGGGCTGCATCTCGCTGTCTCTCCTTTCGGGAAATCCGTGATGCCTGCGTCGCGAGTGTTTGTCAGTTGGTAGCTGCGACACGTTTGGGACTGTCCGGCCCTGGGGAGACCTTTGGTCGGTGCGGCAGCAGCGAGGTGTAGTCTTCTGGAAGGGATGAACGTCACTTGCAAATAGGTGGATGCGTCTACGCGCGGGATGAATTCACCCCCCCCCCTTTTTATATACTGGTCAGAACGTTTTTGATAGTTTTCATTGCTAGAACGCTTTATCTTATTCAGAGTATTCAGGAAAAAAAAAAAGAGAAAATATGGCAGGGCCAGCTAAATTGAAAGCAGAATGCTTTAAATGTAAAGTTAATCATTGGTGCGTTGACTTCCCTGAAGGTAGTATCAGCGATATCACATCCCTTAGTGTATGTTTGTTTGTAAACTTAGAGACAACCACGAAAAGGAAGTTAAAGAGCTAAAGGAATTAGTAAAAAAGCTTGAAGCTAGGGTGTAGCACTGGAAATCCAAACCCAGTGGACAAGATCAAACTAAAAAACACATCAGCAGATTAAACTGTAAGATTAAGCATCTAGAACAAAGCGTGGCACGCTGGAAAACACGGTGACTATTCCGGAAAATAGAACGGAGGAACAAAATTCAAATGGTCAAAATAAAAGACCCTCCCAACCAAAACCAAAACATAAGGATTTGGAACCCATTACCATCAAAAATAAGTTTCACTTACTTTCTGATGAGGAGGATGAATCCTTTTTAATTGGGGATTCTATGGTAAGGAATCAAGGGGACTTTTTCGGAGAAAGACGCGCGACCAAGAGAAAACTCCGATGTTTTCAGGGTGCCGCAAGCCAGATAATTAATAGGGAATTAGGCAAAATTAATATAAAGAATAAGAGTTGCCCCATCATTGTACATGTTGGTGGCAATGACGTTTTTCTGGGAGGGACAGGAGGGTAGACAGAGTCCATTATAAAAGAATTCAAGAACCTCACTGACAAGGTTAGGGATAGGACAGACATGGGTATGGTCGTAGGAATTCTCCCTCGAATGCGTGCTGGTAACTATACTCTAAGTAAAGCCATTAGCATAAAAAAAGAGTTAAACGCATGTGTGATGAAAAAGGCCTAAAGTTTGTCGATTTTTGGCCTACATTCTACGGAAATGGAGAATACTTTGGTTCGGACGGGATACATTTTAACCAGAAGGGGAAAAAGAAGTATGGTGATTTACTGAACATTAATTTGTATAATCTTTTTAAACTAGGACCCCCCCAAACCAGCAATTGATCCTGCTCCCCAAACAGTTAAACCTACTCCCCCAGCAGTTGGTCCCCATCCCGCAGCAGTTGGTCCCCCTCCCCAGCAGTTGGTCCCCCTCCCCCAGCAGTTAGTCCCCTCCCACAGCAGTTAGTCCCTTCCAACAGCAGTTAGTCCCCATCCAACAGCAGTTAGTCCCCTTCCAACAGTAGTTACTCCCACTCCCCCAGTAGTTAGTCCCACTCCCCCAGTAGTTAGTCCCACTCCCCCAGTAGTTAGTCCCACTCCCCCAGTAGATAGTCCCACTCCCCCACTAGTTAGTTGAACTGCGTCGGGAAACGACTCAGGCCAGTTAGGAAAAATCACAATTTAAAATCACTCAAAACTGTGCTCTTCAATGCTAGGTCAATTAGAAACAAACTAATGGAATTTATAGCGCTAGTCAAAACTGAGAACTTTGATATCATCGGAATAACGGAATCCTGGATTCATTCTGAATCGAGGGATTTTGTAGGAGAATTTGAAATGGTAGGTTACAAAATGTTTCACAAAGATAGGAACGGAAGGGAAGGCGGCGGTGTACTTTTGTATGTTCGGGACTCCCTGCACCCGGTAAACAGTAATATCGTATCTGCTCATGAAATGTTGGGAATTGATCTAAACCTAAATAATAATAAAGTAGTGCAGCTACTTCTAGTATATAGACCACCTCACTACCCCGTTGATAAGGATATAAACTTGTATAACAAATTAAGCAGAATAGTGAATAATAAGACCAGTGTGATTTTTGGTGATTTTAATTGAGGTAATGTAAATTGGGAAAACAAAACAGCTGATGCTGAGGGCTCAAGATTGTTGGAATTTGCCGATGATAACTTATTAAGTCAATGGGTTGACGGGCCTGCTAGGGGTAATAATAAACTAGACCTCATATTCACGAACGAAAATGACTTAGTCTCTAACCTGACTATTGGTGAAAATTTAAGTAACAGCGATCATAATTTGATTAGGTTTGATCTCAGGGTTCCAGTTAATACACGCGAAAAGACTCGTGAAAGACTGGATTTCTAGAGAGCAAATTTTGAAAGCTTCCGAAGTAGTTTAGACACACTTGAAGTTCTAATAAGTGAGGATGCCAATGTCACCTGGAGCTCATATAGGGATCAATTTAGAATATTACAGAACACTTTTATACCAAGTAAAATGGTTTCCTTGTCAACAAAGTCACCGAAATGGATTAACAACGAAATTAGCAGGTGCTATTACGGGAAGAAATAGAGCCTACAAACTACTTAAGTCGCATTTCAACCAGACTAATCAGAAAAACTAATAAACCTACGTAGGAGGGTTAAGTCCTTAATTAGATCAGCCAAACGTGATGAAGAAGCTAGAGTTGCCTCACTCTATAAAGTTAACCCTAAAGATTTTTTTGCCCATGTTAATAGCAGAAAGTCAATTAAAAATTCTGTAGGCCCCTTAAAAGATAGAAATGGCGTACTGAAATTCGGTGATAAAGATATAGCTAATACGTTAAACGAGTTCTTCATTACAGTCTTCACGGAGGAAGACACAATAGAAGTGCCAAGTCCTCGGATTACATATGACGGTGACCATCCCGTAGAGACCATAAGTTTTACGAGAAATGAGGTACAGCAATTAATTGATAAGATGAACAAATACAAATCACCTGGCCCCGACTTATTTCTTCCAAGGGTATTAAAAGAGGTTCGCCACAATGTTGTTGACAACTTAGTAACCATATTCAAACAATCAATCGAGTTAGGGAAAGTTCCAACCGACTGGAAGTTAACAAATGTAATACCAATCTTTAAAAAGGGTGATAGGGAAAATCCTTGTAATTATCGCCCGATCAGTTTAACATCAGTTGTCGGCAAACTGTTGGAATCCATCATTACAAAACGTATTGTGTATCATCTTGAATCTAAGAATGTAATTTTTTATTCTCAACATGGATTTAGGCGACATAGATCCTGTCTGACAAACCTGTTAGAGTTTTTCCATAATATGCATACACTGTACGATGCAAGTAGGGCAATAGATATAGTGTATCTCGACTTTCAAAAAGCCTTTGACAAAGTCCCTCACGCTAGATTGATAGCTAAAGTCAAAGGACTAGGAATCACCGGGCTCGTTTCCAACTGGGTTGAGGATTGGTTAAAAGATAGAAAGCAGAGAGTGGTAATAAATGGAGTGGCTTCGGAGTGGGCCCGTCACAGTGGTGTCCCACAGGGTTCCGTTCTGGGTCCTTTACTTTTTGTCATCTATATTAACGATATAGACGTCGGGCTTCTAAGTGCAATCTCAAAATTTGCAGACGATACGAAATTAGGAAGTAGTGTAGGTACTGAGGAGGGAGTAAGAACGCTTCAGAACGATCTTGACAGGTTGGGCGAATGGTCTGCTACTTGGCAGATACCATTCAACTTGGACAAATGTAAGGTAATGCACATAGGTTATAAAAACCCGAAAACCGATTACTCTCTCTTGGGAAGGAACTTGACCGAGACCGATCTAGAGAAAGACTTAGGAGTCTATATCAGCAACGATCTGAAACCGTCGAAGCACTGTGCAGAAGTCGAAAAGAGGGCCTTAAAATTATTAGGTTATATTAAAAGACAGTTCCAGTTTCCGAACAAGGAGACTGTAATGTCTCTTTATAATTCTCTAGTCAGACCTCAACTGAAATATTGTGCGCAGTTTTGGTCTCCATCCCTCAGGAAGGACATAGAAAGGTTAGAAAGAGTACAAGCAAGGGCTACAAAATTGATCCCTTCAATGAGAATGCAAAGCTACCAACGGAGATTGGAGCGCCTAAATCTGCTTAGCTCAGAGACGAGGAGGTTGCGAGGTCAGCTTATTCAAGTCTTCAAGATGCTCAAAGGAATAGACAGGGTAGATTACAGAAACTTATTCTCACTTAATGCCAATCCGACAAGAAATAATGGGTTTAAACTGGAACTAAAGACATATAGGACCACTTTCTGCGGAAATTTCTTTTCCTATAAAATAGTTAATATCTGGAACCAACTTCCCTCAGAGGTTGTTTAGTCAAAGTGTAAATATGTTTAAAAATAGGCTAGACAAAGTACTGAATACTCATAGTTTAAGATTAAAACATAAGAAAACTTGCAGGAGTTCGCTTGCACGGTGTCTCTGTGAGCAAGCTAAATATAGAGCTATTTATATATTCTCCACTTTCCTGTAAAATTTCCTTGGCTACTTTTCCAGGGTCAAGGTATTTTCTTCAACCTTTTTCCGTACCTGCCTCTGGCAGGAGGGAGCGGAGGGTGGGGAGAGAGCCTTCTACTTTTCTGTCCAGTTTTCTACTACTGCTAGGATAGTTGAAAGAAAAATAAACTTTTAATAACAGGAACCTCCCAGAGTGGACCAAAAGATCCTTGAGGCTTCCTCTTGTCCTTGTAACTCCTTGTAACTCTGTGTCTCTCTGTCTGTCTCTGTCTCTCTGTGTTCTTTGGTGACCAATTGATGGTGCTTGGCTGTACTGCTCTGAGGTGAGAGAGCTTTACTGCCCAGCTGGCTGCCAGGCCAGCGTAAAGTCTCGGGCGTAGACTCTGGGTCTGGTGGGATATCCCTTGAACACTGGATTCTAAGAGTCTGGCCGCTTGTGAGTGACTAGTAAGACTTAGTAAGGGGCTGCATCTCGCTGTCGCTCCTGGCGGGAAATCCGTGATGCCTGCGTCGCGAGTGTTTGTCAGTTGGTAGCTGCGACACGTTTGGGACTGTCCGGCCCTGGGGAGACCTTTGGTCGGTGCGGCAGCAGCGAGAGGTGTAGTCTTCTGGAAGGGATGAACGTCACTTGCAAATAGGTGGATGCGTCTACGCGCGGGATGAATTCACCCCCCCCCCTTTTTTATATACTGGTCAGAACGTTTTTGATAGTTTTCATTGCTAGAACGCTTTATCTTATTCAGAGTATTCAGAAAAAAAAAAAGAGAAAATATGGCAGGGCCAGCTAAATTGAAAGCAGAATGCTTTAAATGTAAAGTTAATCATTGGTGCGTTGACTTCCCTGAAGGTAGTATCAGCGATATCACATCCCTTAGTGTATGTTTGTTTTGTAAACTTAGAGACAACCACGAAAAGGAAGTTAAAGAGCTAAAGGAATTAGTAAAAAAGCTTGAAGCTAGGGTCGTAGCACTGGAAATCCAACCCAGTGGACAAGATCAAACTAAAAACACACCAGCAGATTTAAACTGTAAGATTAAGCATCTAGAACAAAGCGTGGCACGCTTGGAAAACACGGTGACTATTCCGGAAAATAGAACGGAGGAACAAGAATTCAAATTGGTCAAAAATAAAAGACCCTCCAAACCAAAACCAAAACATAAGGATTTGGAACCCATTACCATCAAAAAATACTTGCTGACTAGGAGGATGAATCCTTTTTAATTGGGGATTCTATGGTAAGGAATCAAGGGGACTTTTTCGGAGCAAGACGCGCGACCAAGAGAAAACTCCGATGTTTTCCGGGTGCCACAAGCCAGATAATTAATAGGGAATTAGGCAAAATTAATATCAAGAATAAGAGTTGCCCTATCATTGTCCATGTTGGTGGCAATGACGTTTTTCTGGGAGGGACAGGAGGGCAGACAGAGTCCATTATAAAAGAATTCAAGAACCTAACTGACAAGGTTAGGGATAGGACAGACATGGGTATGGTCGTAGGAATTCTCCCTCGAATGCGTGCTAGTGACTATACTCTAAGTAAAGCCATTAGCATAAATAAAAGAGTTAAACGCATGTGTGATGAAAAAGGCCTAAAGTTTGTCGATTTTTGGCCTACATTCTACGGAAATGGGGAATACTTTGGTTCGGACGGGATACATTTTAACCAGAAGGGGAAAAAGAAGTATGGTGATTTACTGAACATTAATTTGTATAATCTTTTTAAACTAGGACCCCCCAAACCAGCAATTGATCCTGCTCCCCAAACAGTTAAACCTACTCCCCCAGAGTCTCCCCCCCAGCAGTTAGTCCCCTCCCAGCAGTTAGTCCCCTCAGCAGTTAGTCCCCCTCCCAGCAGTTAGTCCCCCTCCAACAGCAGTTAGTCCCCCTCCAACAGCAGTTAGTCCCCTCCCCCAGTAGTTAGTCCCACTCCCCCAGTAGTTAGTTCAACTGCGTCGGGAAACGACTCAGGCCAGTTAGGAAAAACCACAACTTAAAATCACTCAAAACTGTGCTCTTCAATGCTAGGTCAATTAGAAACAAACTAATGGAATTTATAGCGCTTGTCAAAACTGAGAACTTTGATATCATCGGAATAACGGAATCCTGGATTCATTCTGAATCAAGGGATTTTGTAGGAGAATTTGAAATGGTAGGTTACAAAATGTTTCACAAAGATAGGAACGGAAGGGAAGGCGGCGGTGTACTTTTGTATGCTCGGGACTCCCTGCACCCGGTAAACAGTAATATCGTATCTGCTCATGAAATGTTGGGAATTGATCTAAACCTAAATAATAAAGTAGTGCAGCTACTTCTAGTATATAGACCACCTCACTACCCCGTGATAAGGATATAAACTTGTATAACAAATTAAGCAGAATAGTGAATAATAAGATCAGTGTGATTTTTGGTGATTTTAATTGTGGTAATGTAAATTGGGAAAACAAAACAGCTGATGCTGAGGGCTCAAGACTGTTGGAATTTGCCGATGATAACTTATTAAGTCAATGGGTTGACGGGCCTACTAGGGGTAATAATAAACTAGACCTCATATTCACGAACGAAGATGACCTAGTCTCTAACCTGACTATTGGTGAAAATTTAAGTAACAGCGATCATAATTTGATTAGGTTTGACCTCAGGGTTCCAGTTAATACACGCGAAAAGACTCGTGAAAGACTGGATTTCTCGAGAGCAAATTTTGAAAGCTTCCGAAGTAGTTTAGACACACTTGAAGTTCTAATAAGTGAGGATGTCAATGTCACCTGGAGCTCATATAGGGATCAATTTAGAATATTACAGAACACTTTTATACCCACTAAAATGGTTTCCTTGTCAACAAAGTCACCGAAATGGTTTAACAACGAAATTAGGAGGCTATTACGGGAAGAAATAGAGCCTACAAACTACTTAAGTCGCATTTCAACCACACTAATTCAGAAAACTATATAAACCTACGTAGGAGGGTTAAGTCCTTAATTAGATCAGCCAAACGTGATGAAGAAGCTAGAGTTGCCTCACTCTGTAAAGTTAACCCTAAAGAATTTTTTGCCCATGTTAATAGCAGAAAGCCAATTAAAAATTCTGTAGGCCCCTTAAAAGATAGAAATGGCGTACTGAAATTCGGTGATAAAGATATAGCTAATACGTTAAACGAGTTCTTCGTTACAGTCTTCACGGAGGAAGACACAATAGAAGTGCCAAGTCCTCGGATTACATATGACGGTGACCATCCCGTAGAGACCATAAGTTTTACGAGAAATGAGGTACAGCAATTAATTGATAAGATGAACAAATACAAATCACCTGGCCCCGACTTATTTCTTCCAAGGGTATTAAAAGAGGTTAGCCACAATGTTGTTGACGACTTAGTAACCATATTCAAACAATCAATCGAGTTAGGGAAAGTTCCAACCGACTGGAAGTTAGCAAATGTAACACCTATCTTTAAAAAGGGTGATAGGGAAAATCCTTGTAATTATCGCCCGATCAGTTTAACATCAGTTGTCGGCAAACTGTTGGAATCCATCATTACAAAACGTATTGTGTATCACCTTGAATCTAACAATCTAATTTTTTATTCTCAACATGGATTTAGGCGACATAGATCCTGTCTGACAAACCTGTTAGAGTTTTTCCATAATATGCATACACTGTACGATGCAAGTAGGGCAATAGATATAGTGTATCTCGACTTTCAAAAAGCCTTTGACAAAGTCCCTCACGCTAGATTGATAGCTAAAGTCAAAGGACTAGGAATCACCGGGCTCGTTTCCAACTGGATTGAGGATTGGTTAAAAGATAGAAAGCAGAGAGTGGTAATAAATGGAGTGGCTTCGGAGTGGGCGCCCGTCACCAGTGGTGTCCCACAGGGTTCCGTTCTGGGTCCTTTACTTTTTATCATCTATATTAACGATATAGACGTCGGGCTTCTAAGTGCAATCTCCAAATTTGCAGACGATACGAAATTAGGAAGTAGTGTAGGTACTGAGGAGGGCGTAAGAACGCTTCAGAACGATCTTGACAGGTTGGGCGAATGGTCTGCTACTTGGCAGATGCCATTCAACTTGGACAAATGTAAGGTAATGCACATAGGTTATAAAAACCCGAAGACCGATTACTCTCTCTTGGGAAGGAACTTGACTGAGACCGATCTAGAGAAAGACTTAGGAGTCTATATCAGCAACGATCTGAAACCGTCGAAGCACTGTGCAGAAGTCGAAAAGAGGGCCTTAAAATTATTAGGTTATATTAAAAGACAGTTCCAGTTTCGGAACAAGGAGACTGTAATGTGTCTTTATAATTCTCTAGTCAGACCTCAACTGGAATACTGTGCGCAGTTTTGGTCTCCATCCCTCAGGAAGGATATAGAAAGGTTAGAAAGAGTACAAGCAAGGGCTACAAAATTGATCCCTTCAATGAGAATGCAAAGCTACCAACGGAGATTGGAGCGCCTAAATCTGTTTAGCTTAGAGACGAGGAGGTTGCGGGGTCAGCTTATTCAAGTCTTCAAGATGCTCAAAGGAATAGACAGGGTAGATTACAGAAACTTATTCTCACTTAATGCCAATCCGACAAGAAATAATGGGTTTAAACTGGAACTAAAGACATTTAGGACCTCTGTCTGCGGAAATTTCTTTTCCTATAAAATAGTTAATATCTGGAACCAACTTCCCTCAGAGGTTGTTTCCAGTCAAAGTGTAAATGTGTTTAAAAATAGGCTAGACAAAGTACTGAATACTCTCATAGTTTAAGATTAAAACATAAGAAAACTCTGCAGGAGTTCGCTTGCACGGTGTCTCTGTGAGCAAGCTAAATATAGAGCTATTTATATATTCTCCACTTTCCTGTAAAATTTCCTTGGCTACTTTTCCAGGGTCAAGGTATTTTCTTCAACCTTTTTCCGTACCTGCCTCTGGCAGGGAGGGAGCGGAGGGTGGGGAGAGAGCCTTCTACTTTTCTATCCAGTTTTCTACTGCTGATAGGAAAGAAAAATAAACTTTTAATAACAGGAACCTCCTAGAGTGGACCGAAAGGTCTTTGAGGCTTCCTCTTGTCCTTGTAACTCCTTGTAACTCTCTCTCTGTCTCTGTCTCTCTGTGTGTCTCTCTGTTTCTCTGTCTCTGTCTCTGTCTCTCTGTGTGTGTCTCTGTTTCTCTGTCTCTGTCTCTGTCTCTCTGTGTGTGTCTCTGTTTCTCTGTCTCTGTCTCTGTCTCTCTGTGTGTCTCTCTGTTTCTCTGTCTCTGTCTCTGTCTCTCTGTGTGTCTCTCTGTGTGTGTCTCTGTGTCTCTGTGAGTGTCTCTGTGTGTCTCTCTGTCTCTCTATCTCTCTATGTGTCTCTGTGTGTCTCTCTGTGTATCTCTCTGTCTCTGTCTCTCTGTGTGTGTCTCTGTGTGTGTCTCTGTGTGTCTCTCTGTTTCTGTCTCTCTGTGTGTGTCTCTCTGTGTGTGTCTCTGTCTGTCTCTGTCTCTCTGTCTCTCTGTTGTGTGTCTCTGTCTCTGTCTCTCTGTGTGTCTCTCTGTGTGTGTCTCTGTGTGTGTCTCTGTCTCTTTGTCTCTCTGTCTGTCTCTGTGTGTTTCTCTGTGTGTCTCTCTCTCTGTTTCTCTCTCTCTGTCTCTCTGTCTCTGTCTCCTCGGTATGGGCCGCAAGGCCTTTTGAGGTACTCCTTTTCCTTGTAACTCCTTGTAACTCTGTGTGTGTCTCAGTGTGTATCTCTGTCTCTCTGTGTGTGTGTCTGTGTGTCTCTCTGTGTCTCTCTGTCTCTGTGTGTCTCTGTGTCTCTCTGTCTCTCTGTCCCTCTCTCTCTCTCTCTCTCTCTCTCTCTCCTCTCTGTGTGTCTCTCTGTTTCTCTGTCTCTGTCTCTGTAATGGCCTGACCAGCCCCCTGCGACCGTTCTTTGGTGACCAATTGATGGTGCTTGGCTGTACTGCTCTGAGGTGAGAGAGCTTTACTGCCCAGCTGGCTGCCAGGCTAGCGTAAAGTCTCGGGCGTAGCCTCTGGGTCTGGTGGGATATCCCTTGAACACTGGATTCTAAGAGTCTGGCCGCTTGTGAGTGACTAGTAAGACTTAGTAAGGGGGGGCTGCATCTCGCTGTCGCTCCTCCTGGCGGAAAATCCGTGACGCCTGCGTCGCGAGTGTTTGTCAGTTGGTAGCTGCGACACGTTTGGGACTGTCCGGCCCTG
Organism: Bathynomus jamesi; assembly: GCA_023014485.1. Taxonomy (NCBI): domain Eukaryota; kingdom Metazoa; phylum Arthropoda; class Malacostraca; order Isopoda; family Cirolanidae; genus Bathynomus; species Bathynomus jamesi. The sequence goes on along the minus strand of JAJOZX010001100.1, from coordinate 853,248 downwards.
GGGAGACTTTGGTCGGTGCGGCAGCAGGAGAGGTGTAGTCTTCTGGAAGGGATGAACGTCACTTGCAAATAGATGGATGCGTCTACGCGCGGATGAATTCACCCCCCCCCTTTTTTATACACTGGTCAGAACGTTTTTGGATAGTTTTCATTGCTAGAACGCTTTATCTTATTCAGAGTATTCAGGAAAAAAAAATAAAAGAGAGAAAATATGGCAGGGCCAGCTAAATTGAAAGCAGAATGCTTTAAATGTAAAGTTAATCATTGGTGCGTTGACTTCCCTGAGGGTAGTATCAGCGATATCACATCCCTTAGTGTATGTTTGTTTTGTAAACTTAGAGACAACCACGAAAAGGAAGTTAAAGAGCTAAAGGAATTAGTAAAAAAGCTTGAAGCTAGGGTCGTAGCACTGGAAATCCAACCCAGTGGACAAGATCAAACTAAAAACACACCAGCAGATTTAAACTGTAAGATTAAGTATCTTCAACAAAGGGAGGGCGCAAAGAAGGGGCTGATAGAGAAGGGTGGGAAGGGGCCTACTGATGGCCCAAAGAAACCGAAGGAATGTAGCTACCGGTCGGGGTGGGTCGGGTGGTGTAAGTGCGTGTATGGGTGGCGACGGGTTTCGAAAGTTCTCGGGCAAGAAGGCTGCGAAGCCGAAGCCTGAGACCCCAGTTGCCCCTGTCAGGACCTCTAACCGCTTTAGTCTCCTGTGCTCGAAGGAGGAAGACACCGTTTTGATTGGGGACTCACAGATCAGGGGCCAGGAGAGGTACTTTGCTTCTGCAAACCGGGATGGGAGGAAGGTAAGGTGCTTACCTGGGCGGGGAACGGCGCAATTAAGGAAGGAGGTAGAGAAGGTGCGCGTGGCTAGTCGGAGGACTGCGATCGTTGTCCACGCTGGTGGCAACGACCTGTTCCTCAAAGGCGGTAGGGTAGGTCTTTCAGAGGGGATCATCACCGAGATCATGTCTCTTGCGGATGATCTAAAACTGAAGACAGACAGGGGAATGTTAATGGGGATTTTACCGCGAATGAATGCCAGTGACCACGCACTCAGTAAGGTCATTGGCATCAACGAGAGGGTGCAAGACTTGTGCGTCCCGCTGGGCGTGAGGTTTATTGACCCCTTCGATGCATTTTCAGGTAGGTGGGACCTTTACCAGAGGGATGGTGTCCACCTCAATAACAAGGGTAAAGGTGTGCTAGGCGCGCTGCTCGACCGGCACCTATACAGAATGGTGAGGTCGAGTCCGGGGAGAGATGATGAAGCCCCACCGGGGAGAGACGATTATGAGCGGTGGCGGACGTAGCTTTAACTGAAGGGTGCATCCAGGTACAGGTGGGTGACCCTCCTTCTACGTTGGAGGGGGCTCAGGCTCCTGCGGAAGTTGACCCCTCGTTAGTGAGGGGCTCTTCAACTCCCGACAGCTCTGGCTGTTCGGGAAACGGGTCGTGCTAGGGGGCGGTCAGAATAGGGGTGGCTCCCTTCGTGCAATGCTTTTTAATGCTAGGTCGATTAGGAACAAGTTTTGCGAGCTACGGGCGCTCTTAGCATCAGAATACCAGGATATCGTTGCTATCACCGAGTCCTGGATTCATACTGATCGTAGGGACTACGTTGGGGAGTTCGAAATTCCCGGGTATAGTATGTTTCGCAAAGACCGCACCCGTGGGGAGGGGGTGGGGTACTAATATACGTCAGAGACACGTTGAGTCCGGTTGACTGCCAGTTCCGGTCGGAACGGGAGCTGCTTGGCGTCGATCTGAATGTGGGAGGGACGAGCTATAGGTTAATCTTGGTGTACAGACCTCTGCATCTCCTCCTCGAGGAGGATACAGCCCTGTACACCGAACTCAGTAGCCTGCTAGGGATAGGGTGTGTGTAGTTTTAGGAGACTTCAACTGTCGCGGCATAAAGTGGGAAAACAGGACTGCTGATGCTGAAGGGAGGAGGCTAGTTGACTTTGCTGATGAGAACTTCCTCACTCAGTGGGTCAACGAGCCTACACGAGGCGAAAGCGTTCTAGACTTAGTATTCACGACCGAAGACAACCTCGTCACTTGCCTCACCGTTGACGAATCGTTGGGCGGGAGTGATCACGGTCTTATTAGGTTCCGTGTGTGCGTCCCTCGGGTGAAGCGTAGTAACTCGAGAGGCAGTAAGCTCGATCTCCGGCGGGCGAACTTTGTTAGCCTCAGGGATAGCGTAGGAGAGATGGGGTTAGAGGTCGGCGGCGATGTTGAGGGAGTGTGGAGTGCATTCCGGGACGAGTTTATGGTGCTGCAGTCTGCTGCCATACCCTCAAAACCGGTCACCCCTGCTTCAACGCAGCCTAAGTGGTTCAATCGTGACATCGCTTCGGCTATCCGAAATAGGAAAATAGCGTATAGGAGGGCGAAGGCCAATCGTTCCCACGAGAACACTGAAGCGTATGTCCGCCTGTGTAGGGAAGTGAAGGCGAAGGTTAGGCATCATCCCCGAGCCAGGCATGAGGCACGAAGGTGCTGGCCTGGATAGTGTTCGATGTACCGCGACAGTCGTTGCAGATAAAATAGACAAACTGAGCGCGTTTAAGGCTCCTGGGCCAGACCAGTTTCTCCCCAGAGTGTTGCGGGAGGTGCGCGACCAGGTGGCTCCCCACCTGGCTACAGTCTTCAACAAATCGTTGGAAACGGGCCACGTGCCTGGTGACTGGAGGGAAGCCAACGTGACCCCTATCTTTAAGAAAGGGGATCACGAAAGTCCAGGGAACTATCGTCCCATTAGTCTCACTTCAGTTGTAGGTAAATTATTAGAGGGGATAATAGCAGATAGGATCGTTGACCATTTGGATTCCTACAAGCTGCTTGTGGACTCCCAACTTGGGTATAGACGGCATAGGTCGTGTCTCACCAACTTGCTCGAGTTTTTCCACGTCATGTTGGGTGAGTTTGATAAGAGTAGGGCGATTGATATACTTTATCTCGACTTTCAGAAAGCCTTTGATAAGGTACCTCACCGCAGGCTAATGGCGAAAGTGCGCGTTCTGGGTATCGGTGGGGAAATAGGTAGGTGGGTAGAAAACTGGCTGAAGAATTAGCGGCAGAGGGTTGTAATTAAAGGGGCTAGTTCGGGTTGGGCCTCGGTCACTAGTGGGGTTCCTCAGGGTTCCGTTTTGGGGCCGCTGTTGTTTATCATTTACATAAATGATATCGACGGTGGCATCGTCAGTCGGATCGCCAAATTCGCTGATGACACCAAGCTTGGTGCCAATGTTGGGACGCCCGAAGCGATCGAGGAACTGCGTGCGGACCTAGGTAGGATAGGAGAGTGGTCCGAAAAATTGCAAATGCCGTTTAACTTGGGTAAATGCAAAGTGATGCACATTGGCTACGCCAATCCCAAGTCGGACTACTCGATGTTGGGGAGTCATATCGAGGTGACTGATTTAGAAAAGGACTTGGGTGTGGTAATTAGCAGCGACCTTAAGTTTACGAAACAGTGCGTAGAGGTGGAAAAGAAAGCCCAGAAACTGTTGGGTTATATCAGGAGGCAATTTCAGTTTCGGAACAAGGAGATTGTGCTCTCTCTGTACAATTCCCTTGTACGGCCGCACCTGGAATATGCTGTGCAGTTCTGGTCGCCCACCCTCAGGAAAGATATTGAGAGGCTGGAGCGAGTGCAGGCGAGGGCCACAAGGTTAATCCCTTCCGTTAGGCATATGGGCTACAATCGACGGTTACGCGCCCTGAACTTGTTTTCGCTTGAAACTCGGAGGCTGCGCGGTCAACTGATCGAGGTTTTCAAGCTCTTACGCGGGTTGAACGATGTCGATTTTAGAAGTATGTTTAGTTTAAATGATAACCCAACTCGCAACAATGGTTGGAAGTTGGATTTGAAACGGTTTAGGACTAGTGTGTGTGGGAATTACTTTACGTATAAGATCTGTGACACATGGAACAGGTTACCTTCGGAAGTTGTGAACAGTTCCTCTGTGGATCAGTTCAAGAAAAGGGTAGACGAAATCTTGCACACTATTTGAGTGTGTAAAGACATTTAGGACCTCAGTCTGCGGAAATTTTTTCCTATAGAATAGTTAATATCTGGAACCAACTTCCCTCAGAGGTTGTTTCCAGTGAAAGTGTAAATGTGTTTAAAAATAGGCTAGACAAAGTACTGAATACTCTCATAGTTTAAGACTAAAACATAAGAAAACTCTGCAGGAGATCGCTTGCACGGTGTCTCTGTGAGCAAACTAAATATAGAGCTATTTATATATTCTCCACTTTCCTGTAAAATTTCCTTGGCTACTTTTCCAGGGTCAAGGTATTTTCTTCAACCTTTTTCCGTACCTGCCTCTGGCAGGGAGGGAGCGGAGGGTGGGGAGAGAGCCTTCTACTTTTCTATCCAGTTTTCTACTACTGCTAGGATAGTTGAAAGAAAAATAAACTTTTACAAAATTTTCCCTGGCACCCGTTGCCATTGGTACCTCCTCGGTATGGGCCGCAAGGCCTTTTGAGGTACTTCTTTTCCTTGTAACTCCTTGTAACTCTCTGTGGATCAGTTCAAGAAAAGGTTAGACCAAATCTTACACACTATTTGAGTGTTTACAAAATTTTCCCTGGCACCCGTTGCCATTGGTACCTCCTCGGTATGGGCCGCAAGGCCTTTTGAGGTACTTCTTTTCCTTGTAACTCCTTGTAACTCTCTCTATCTCTCTCTCTGATCACACCGCATGGCAATGTATCCATATAACGTTACTAATAACCGAAACTCGAGAAAATATACTCTCTGCCTTCCGCTCTACTCCAAATCCTTTTCTCTTAGTGACCTCTTAATACAAACTAATCTATCATATTTTGCGATTTTTAAACTCTGGTAGGATTCAATTCCATTCCTATAGTGTAAGAGATACTTAAATTCATGTGTGTATTATGCCATATGATGTGCGTAATAAATAATCATTTTTAAATAGTTGGAGCGTTCAAGGTCATCTGTAATAATCTATAGACTACCCCTCAAGCCCACTCTCAACACTTAGATTCCCCTACGACACAGGAGTCTTCAAGTAACATGAATGCGTAGAGATCTAAGGTTTTAGATTCCATATTATAGAATTTATGTGCTAGGTTTAAGAACGCTGGCATTGAAGGATGGAAGGAAGGGACAGTAAAAGCGATAATAGGTTTAATGAAAGAAGTGGAATGAGGATGGAGGTAAGCGTTGCTATGTCGAAAGAAACAAGGTTGGGTGGGGAATTACAAAGGGAGAAGGAAATGCTAAACACAAACTCAAATATTTATTTTAATGCCCTAGACCTAGAAAGACAAAGAGCAAAATACCTTAAACTAACAATGAATTGACAGAAACAGAAGAGTCTGGTCTTAGACGCACTGATAGGTTTAACGTATGTGGCTAAAGGCCGCCACTCAGAATTACCACTACTACCTAAGTCATAATAAGGTTATTTACTATGACAGAGTAGTCATGAGTAGTTATGGAAATAAAATATATTATACTTTTGATGGCTGACTATATTCAGTTGGGATATAAACTATTGCTGACAATCTTTGGATCCTTGGCTTTTAAGACGAATTTTTTATGCATATGTTCAACAAAATAGGAAATTGGCTGATTATTATTACCATTCGACGGGTTGGTACCCTTCACAACCGAAATCAATTTCAGAAGAGGTGCATGGTATCCTCATTTCCTTTATCGTCCCAGCACGCTTCACATAAGCCATTTACACAAAGATGGAAAGGCCGTCTGTGCACCACGAGACGACCCAGGCAATGCGGGGAGCAATGGTGACATTGCATGAATATGGTGTGCCAATAAGAGAAATATCAAGACGACTAGACGTTCATCGAAGCACTGTGGAACGGTGGATTCATCGGTATGAAGCAGAAAACTCAATCGCTACTTTGCCGAGGTCTGGTCCTCTGCGTTCAACATCTCAAGAGGAAGATGCTGCGATTGTTAATCATGCCAGAGAGCATCCGTTTGTTCCAGCGACGCATATTTACAGACACTTGAACCTTCGTTGTAGCGCAAATACAGTGAACAACAGACTTCATGAGGCAGGGTATTTTTCTCGCCGTCCAGCTATAAAACCTGCATTGACGATTGAGCATAAAGAGGCGCGGATGGGATTTGCCTTGCAATACTTGCCGCAGGAGGAAGAATTCTGGAGAAAAATTGTGTACTGTGACGAAAAAACATTTTCAACAGATAGTCATGGTTCCCTGCATTGTTGGAGGCAGCGCGGAAAACGTTATGAAGAAGGAAATGTTTTCCCGAGCAAACGTAGTGGTCACATCAATCTCGGTGTGTGTGGGGCTGGATGTCTGGCTATGGTGTCGGAGAATTGACTCAAGTAGATGGACGCTTTACTGGACAGCAATATTGCCAGATACTGGAAGAGGTGCTGCTACCCACTGTTCGTGCGTATCTGGTTCCAGCACCGGAACCATTTTACTTAATGGAAGATAACAGTCCCATTCATAGGAGTAACATTGTGAGAGCGTGGTGCGAAGATCATCCAGAGATTATTTATCTAATTCTGCCACCACGTTCTCCTGATTTGAATCCGATTGAAAACCTTTGGGCAATAATGATTAACGAATGGGAGCAACGCAATGAAAGAACATTTGAAGCACTTTTAGCTCACACGAGGAATAGTTGGGAGAGCTTACGCCGAACACCAAACATTCCCTACAATCTGGCCTCTTCTATGCCGCAACGATTGCAAGAAATTATTGATGCTGGAGGAAGCTATACGAAATACTGATGTTAAAGCCATGACGTAAATGTGTATCGAATATATATTTATGTCAATATAGAATTTTACAACTATTATATTTTTATGTTTGACATCTATAAAAGTATATATTGTGACCATGAAAGAACTTTACTTATCCTTAGTTAGAATCTTTTCTTGCAATGTCTACGCTCGTGGAGATGATAATATATGCAGTTGAAACAAACTATAAGAAGGTAATAGTTTCAGGAAAAAATAAAAACTGGCGACATCGAGGTCATCACATGTTTATGGGAATTGTCATATGATATGCTACCAATAAACCCTTATATACTACTATATACAGATACTATATTACGTAATAATTACGATGACCAAATAAAATGCAAATTTCTCTGATTCACGGCCCACCAGTCTTGCTTTAGACTAATGACTTTCATAAGATGGGATAGGTTTAACATAGTTCGTTTAATAGGTTACCACTTAAAACAATGGATAAACTATCTATTAGTGAGACGACCGTGACTTCCTCGAAATGCGAGCGCGTGAGAGGTTCACTGAGGAATTTGGTCATTAGATTCTTCACGTAGGATATATATCACAAACAACAATATTGACAACAATTCCCAACAATTACTTAATATCAATAATTGCATTTGAGCAAGTAATTTAGACCTGCGTCAAAATAACTTAGGTATCATGCCATGATTTTGGATATTTGCCGAATTAGTCGTTCTCTATAGTCTACAGTATATATTGAGACGGTATAATGTAATGCCCAGCTAATATTATGATGACTAGGATTGCTCCATAACCATCCCAACATCCCGAAACTTGCTCCATTCTGCTTCTTAATCATTTGTATTGTAAACACTAAAATGTAACAGAAGTGACGCAATAATGGACGTCATTGATTGTGTTAGAGCAGTTATGTGCACCAATCCGAACACACCTCCGCTGCCATAAGGACCGCCCATTTTAAATCTAACAGACTAGCTTGGGACGAGACAGAAGCGTGAGACTTCTTGTAAGTAAGCACTGTACATTATTCAAATTGATTTTCCCAATAAAATATTTTCATTTATAAATGTGTATTTAAATATACAGTTTGTGCGTTGATCTATTATTATTATTATTATTATTATTATTATTATTATCATCGAATTTCTTATTAGTAGTATGGATGTATTTGGTGCGAGGAAGGCGAGGGTAATGGGGAGTGTGGAAGTGAGGATGGAGGTGTTGAGGAAGTGGGAGTGCGGGATGAGGGAGTGCCAAGAGGGGTCAGGGGTGCCAGTTGAATATATATATAGTTTACTAACCAAACTTAAGCTGTAAAAGTAAAAATAAATATATAAAGATGTGACGTCATACTATAAACTTCAGCGGCCACCATTTTAAAAGATAAAAAGTAAAAAAATTTAAAGTGTATAAGATTTACAGACCACCTGATATAATACAGCACGCTGACCCAGTGCCAGTATGTATAGTGGCAAAAATGTAGATGGAAAATTTGACAGAATGACGTCACGAAGTCCTCACGTCACTTGATGAGGTGTATTTGAGGGGAAGGGTAGAGTAGCCTCTCGGAGGAGGCTAGAGGAATACAGGAATCCAGATACAAGACGCCCACGAGCTCCCGCCGCACAACCACGCGCACTCACCTCATGCCCACGTCGTACCAGCCGCTGCTGTAATGCATCACGCTAACCCAACGCTACGAAGAATATAAAGTACAGTGACCACCGCCAACACTCTTAGGCATAACAATGACATAAATTAGAAAAAATACATGCCACTGAATGATGTCGAAAGCCTCTGTGAAGCCGTTACCACCGGACGCAACTGCCCCCACAAGTAATTTGCTTGACCACTTACAACCAAACACACACACACACACACACACAACAGCGGTGTTTTAAAAAATAAATAAATCTTCTCATCATTTTATAAAGACGCATACATAGATATAATTTAAAAATGACTGAGGAGTAAATAGAAACACAGTTTCACACAATATTTATTAACATGTCAAGATATTATATTTTCATTAATATAGTAAACATACAGATAATGGTGGAAATAGTTACATTCTCAGTGCTTTGTATGATACGTCCAATTTTTTTTCAAAATAACAACCACCTTTGTATACAGTATTTTTAACATGTCACGACATTATGTTTTTAGTATAGTAAACTCACAAATAATGATAGAAATAGCTCAATTCTCATTGCGTTGTATAATACAAGCAATTTTTTTATTTTAAATAATACCCCTTTTAATGTATGAGGTAATCTATGAGGTAATGCAGTCGGGAGTAACATTTTCATAATTCCTAATCTTTGAACATATATATTCAAAAGCTTGCTAGAGTACATGGTCTTATTACAATACAATATTACTAAGAAAAGTTAATGTACACACAACACTTTCTAAGTGAGCGTTTATTCTCTTTCGACCAGTTTCTTCAAATGAAAATTATTCAGAACTCATAGCGATGTGTGAGAAAATCTTCTAAATCGTGGCAACAGTTAGTGTATATAAAGAAACAGTTTCTGCGGATGAACGGTGAAAGCGATGGATGGTTTGTAACGCTTTAGCCCAGCGTCTCAAAGCGACTGTTGTTTATCCGGAAAACTTTGTTCATCTCTATATTTAAAAAAATCGTCAATTAAAAATGTCTAGGCATGCTCGAGAACGGTTTCAAAATAACGCATGTCATCAACTCGCGCATTTAATAAAGATTTGAAGTTGAGGAACGCGGCTATTTCAAACAGTCTATCGAGGATAAATCGGCAACGAGTAGGCACGAGCTCGTTATTAACACTGTTTTTACTGAAGGTTTTAAGATTAGATTTCTATTTCAATTGTGTTTGAACGCACGATTGACACGTATTGCGACTCACAGTTAACCTACAAATAATACAATATGAGGGGGTGTCACTAATCATTACTCTTGTTGCACTAGCTGTACTTTATAATTCTCATCTGACGACGTCTCAACCAACACAAAGATTTTCAGTACTACATTTGGGGGAGTCTGCACATTTATAATTCGTCTCGAGCAAATTGTTGCACCACTGCTGCGTTTAAACACATTCACTGATTCAGAAAATTTGAACCAATGTTGAAAATTCCGCTAACGAATGCCATTATATTTCGAAGTGGTTTTATACCGTTGGGTATCGTAAGCTCCCCCCCCCCAAAAAAAAGTTCATTGAAAATTCCATTATATATCCCTCGTTAAATGTAATCATGAATATATGTATATATTTATTCATGGCTAAAAGTTTATTTTCATCTCTAATGTAGAAGTGGATAAACTTTTCAAATATATATTTTTGGTATGTAAAGGCTAAATATTGGAGGTAAAGCACTTGTTCATTCTTGTATCGTAAACCCCGCCCCCAAAAGTTCATGGAAAATTCCATTATATAGCTTCCTCGTTAAATTTAATCATGAATATGTGTATATATTCATTTACAGCAAAAAGTTTATTTTCATCTTTAATGTAGAAGTGGATTAATTAATTAATTAATTTATATGTACAAGCAGAGCCTTCGGCTTGTGCTTCGCAAACTCGCCTACGGCGAGGGCACCTTCGGTGCCTGTGTTACCCCTTTGGGGAGAGGTCATTCTCCATCTCCCCCAAAACCCCTTCACCCCCCTTTATGCAACGTGGGGGCTAACACCCCTCCCCCGTTACCCCCACCCTTCCCCCGTTACCCCCACCCTTCCCCCGTTACCCCCACCCTTCCCTCGTTACCCCCACCCCTCCCCTTACCCTCACCCCTTCCCATATTACCCCCACCCCTCGCTTTGCTTCAGAGTTACAGCCCCTTATGTGTTCCAGCAAGTATCCGCCTTACCTTTAAAGGAAGTGCTCAAAATGACTGCCTTGCACTTGAATACATGCCTGAACATGCTTCGTCAGAGACTGCCTGACGCGTTCAAACATTCCAGGTATTGCTCGCATTTTCTGGCATCCTTGTTCTACACGTTGGCGAAGCATTTCAACGTTGTCAATGGGTGTCACGTAAACGATGGATTTCAGATGACCCCACAGGTAAAAATCGAGTGGAGTCAGGTCCGGGGAGCGAGCAGGCCACGCAATGGGTCCTCCACGGCCTATCCATTTACCAGGGAAATGGTCATCCAAATATCTCTGGCTACTCGACTAAAATGAGGCGGAGCTCCGTCATGAATAAACCACATACGTCGTCGGACACCAAGAGGAACTTCTCCTAAGTGGTTCCAAACAACCTTAGCCTCCCCCATTTGCAGCTTACATGTTTACTTATATCAAAATAGTTTTTAGTGATTATAAAAATATATAAAATTATTTATTGCAGGTATTAAAATTACTCTAGCTGATAAAGTGATAATATAATGGCTTCTCAATTAATTGGTGATTCGGAGAGGCAACGTGTGATAGATCGCATACGAGCAATAATATTTCGGGAAGCTCGTGATGCTGAAGCCACCTTTATAACACGTTCATGGGTTGCCAAAAAGTTGCGAAGAAGTGAGGACTTCGTCAAAAGAAATTGGAATAAAACTTTGGATGAATGTGAAATGGATACATCCAAATCTGGGCGCCCAAATTTGCTACTCTCTCAGGAAACAAAGGACATCATTGAAAGTGGTACACGTAAGCGGAAAAACAGCTGTGCTAAACTTTCTAGGGAGATCAAAGTGTTGAGAGGAAAGATCGTTAGTGGTGAGATCATTCGACTGTACCGTCATAGGCAAGGTTTAAAGCCTTGGCATGAACTTCCAAAGCCAAGAAAAACTCAATTTAATATCGATGACAGAATGTGATTTCTCATTATCTTGAAGATTGGGATGTGGATGATTTCATGCATTTAGCTGTCTCCGATGAATTTTTTCTTTACGTAACACTTCGGCCTAACTACCAAAATGATAATGATCGAGTGTGGGCCACAACACCAGATGAAATCGATGACAATGAACATTATCGCGAATTATTAAAAAGTCAAGACTGTGTTGGTGTGTTTGTTTTGTTCACTGCAAAGAAGCTCATGTGGGTGCTGAAGCCAAATGGTCAGAGTTGGGATGGACAGTATTTTCGTGATATTATTCTATCCCAGCATGTCATTCCTTTTCTAAGAAACCCAAACAATGTTATGGATGTCGATGAGGTCACACTTCTGCACGATAAGGCCCCCTGCTTTAAGGCATTAGCCACTCAACAGTTGTTGCGGAACCATGAGATAGATTATTTTGGAAATGAAGAATGGCCAGGAAATTCTCCTGACCTGAACGTCTGTGAACATGTTGGATCAGTTATAAAGGACAAGGTTGAATGTCTCTTGTTTCAAGAACCTGCAGCAAATCGATTTTCGAAGGATACAATGACGCAACACATTGAAACTGTTTTAGCAAATTTGCGTAACGATCAAGATCTATTCACGTCACTTTTGGCAAGCTACCCAAAGCGAATTCAGGCTGTCTTGGAAGCCAATGGCGGGAACACCAAGTTTTAATTGTTTCTTATTAAATTCAGGATTAAATTCTCTTTTGTAAGGTATGTTTAGTTTTACTGTACCTCTAATGGTTTAGGCCATGGGCGGGGGGGTTGGGTACGATTCGATGTGGCCGACTCGATGCGACCCAACTCGATGTGGCCGACTCGATATCAGGACAACTCGATGTGATATCCCTAAGGGATATTTTCGTTAGTTTTAACGAAAATATCACAACTTAACCTAACCAATCGTCAAGGGCGTACAGTTGACCTAACCGGGCATTCAGTTAACCTACATTAAATGTATAAAGAAAATGAAATCGACTTGGCCTGGCATCGACTTGGCTTGACATCGAGTTGTCCTGACATCGAGTCGGCCACATCGAGTTGGGTCGCATCGAGTCGGCCACGTCGAATTGTCCCTGCACCGGGCGGGGGGGTCTAAGGTTTATTGGAGCCCCGTAGTAAGTCGCTTAAATCATTCCTTAAAAGATTGGAATGGAATTCTCCTGTTAATCTTCCAGGCTAAACAAAAGGACCGATTAAGTTGTCGGCAATTAGTCCTGCCCATACATTGATACTAAATTGTTGTTGGTGCCTTGACTGGATGATGGCATGCGGATTCTCTTCGGCCCAGTGATGAGTGTTGTGAAAATTTATCAGGCCATTTCTTGTGAAGGCAGCTTCATCAGAAAACAACATGGAGAATAGAAATATAGTTCGCTTTGCAGCGAACACAGTTGAAAACGTAGATAGTGGACGAAGCAAGGGGCTGGGGTGTTTTTTCTTTGTGGTTGAGGTATGATTTGATGCTGTTATTGTTGGTGAAAACGAATTGAAAGTTAATTTGGGGGTGAAGGTTGTTTGAATTATTTATGGTCAGTATTCCTTTGGCGAATTCGTAGGAATTGGTGAGGGAAAATTCATTTTGTGTAAGGAGGATTATGGTGGGTATTGGGAATTTTGCTAGTTTGTAATTGTGGGTGGTGTAGGCCGAAAGGATGGGTCTAAGGGCCAAAGAAATACTGACCATAAATAATTCAAACAACCTCCATATGCACAGTTTTGACATAGTATCTCTACACAAACGTAACAATTAAAGAAGCCATCGACATCTGTATCAACAACTTATTTGCCAACAATCCGAACACAGTCCTTAATTTAACGAAAGTGGAATTCACGAAACTGCTAATGCTTGCCGCTTCAGACACCTATTTCTTTTTTAATCCACAACTCTACCAACAAACCGACTCACTAGCTATGGGATCCCCCTTAAGTGCCACATTAGCCAACATTTTTTTATGTCACCATGAAAATAACTGGCTACTCCACTGTCCCACCCATTACAAACCACACCTATATAAAAGATACTTTGACGACACCTTTCTCCTTTTTCACAATGCCACCCCCCCCTTTTTCTTAACTATCTTAATTCTCAGCGCAAAAACATTAAGTTCACCAAAGAAGACGAATCCAATAACACCCTACCTTTCTTAGATATAACAATAACAAAACAAAACAACAAATTCAGCACCTCCATATGTCGAAAACCCACATACACAGGCCTAGGTACTAATTACCTAAGCCACACCCCTTCGCCATATAAAATTAACAGCATCAAAATCTTAATCCACCGTGCCTATCAACTTTGCTCTTCGTACTTATCCCAAATTAACTTCCCCAAATTACTTCCCCAAATTAACTTTCAATTCGTTTTCACCAACAATAACAGCATCAAATCATACCTCAACCACAAAGAAAAAACACCCCAGCCCCTTGCTTCGTCCACTATCTACGTTTTCAACTGTGTTCGCTGCAAAGCGAACTATATTGGCAGCATTATTAGCCAATATCAAACAGTAAGCAATAAGGAATCACTGCCACCTTCACAACCACCCATACTTCCCTCCAACTTCAAAATTATTAACTCAACCAACCAACTAACCGACCTCCGCATTCTAGAGTCCCTTTACATCCTCAGTATTAAATCAACCCTCAACGACAATAGTTCCGCTTTTAACTTAAACATTGCCAGATAAACTCTCGTACTTTATCACCAAAAAGAAATCCACCATCTCTCCGTTTGGCTCCAATCTTTCTAATATGGATTCTTCCAACAACTAATCATTCCCAACCTCCTGTTCAATTAGTCCCTCACCCCGATAATAACCTGGTAAGACACTTCTCAATTTCGATTCACCTTTTAACTGTTTTATATTTTGACTATTGATCACACACCTATATTTTATATAATTTAATTTTTAATTTTAATTAATTAAATATATACAGTAAATATATTATTAATATCACATGTTTATTTAAATATATTGTGAATTTCTGTTCAACATATTTATTTATTCTTCATATTTGATTTTAAATTTTTAGCACTGATGATGGAAATTGAAATTTCAGAAACGTTTGTAAATAAACATGACCTTAATTTTTTGTGCAAATGAACAGAAATACAGTTGTCAATGCATGGCCCAAACACGTATTTCTGTTCATTTGCACAAGAAATGAAGGTTATATTTGAATAGAGCACGGTAATTATGTCGCAAATGACATGCCCTGAAGTTGAAATAAAAAATACATTTTTCTAGTGTATTTGGTGTGCTCTGTTCAAATATAACCTTCATTTCTTGTGCAAATGAACAGAAATATGTGTTTGGGCCATGCACTGACAACTGTATTTCTATTCATTTGCACAAGAAATGAAGCTCATATTCGAACAAAGCACACCAAAATACACTTGAAAAATGTATTTTTGACTACATTTTATACTCGCACAATAAAGCATAACCTAACATGTTCATGTTACGAGGTCTCGTAGAGGACGCATTAACACAGGAAACGTGCAAAACACCTCAAAATTAACCAGAAGAGTTTTCTCCCGTCATTTTCGTTTAAACTAACGAAAATATACGACTTAACCTAACCAATCATCAAGGGCGTACAGTTGACCTAACCGGGCATTCAGTTAACCTAACCGGGCATTCAGTTAACCTAACAGGTTAATATTGGTTATTTCACCTAAATATCTTCTAATCTTTTCGTATTAGGCACTCACTATCACATTTCGGGCAAGTTAAGGATGAGAGAATAACGCCGTAATTGATAAACATCCAATGCGTTGTCTTCATCTAGGGCACATGACGAATCAAGTTCTCAAAGTCGAAATCACACGAACAGCACATCATAATTCTATCACAAACACCACAAAACTGAATCCAATTAAAAAAAATAGCCAGAACAGAAACCAACAAACTAATTAAGTCGCAGAGTAACATGACGCCATACCCCCCCCCCCCCCGACTACAAATACACTAAATATATATTATATATATATATTATTATAATTATTTTCTGCAATAGTTTGCACAAAAAATGAGTGACAAATTTCAATAAAGCGACTAAAACTACCTCATAAAAAGTTATTTTGATTTACAGGTCCAGCCCATGTCATTTAAAACATGGTAACCCAGAGCACACCAAAATAAACTAGAAAAATGTATTTTTTTATTTCAACTTCAGGCCATGTCATTTGCGACATAATTACCGAAATTCGAACTAAAATTGCAAAACAATCAAAACCTGAATCTGAATTCGAATAGATTAAAAATAACGGTTTTGCGGTTCAGTTTTGAGGAGCAAGTAGTATGGGTGAAAAATGGAAGAGACCAATGCAATTGTAAATGTTGATCAATGTTGCAAAGGAAATGTCGCAAAAGTTTATGCAACAATGGGGAATGTTGCAATTTGTGCAACGAGGGGGGAATGTTGCAAGGTGTTATGCAACAAGGAGAGGGGATGTTGCAAGATGTTTTCCAACAAAGGGGGAGAGTGGAATGTTGCAAGAGCAACAAGGGATTAAGCAATTTGGAGAGAGGAGAAGTAGAGAAAGGAAGCGAAGTGTTCGCCTGGCAGGAGCCAAGCGCATATTAAGACTTCAGCCGAGCGGCCGTTGTCTTATAGGGCTCCTAATCAGTCAGCTGGCTTATCTGGCTGAGTTGCCAGATTGCGCTATTTATTTAATTAAAGCATATATTCTGGCTTAATCCGCCAGTTGGCTTAGAAGGCTTCTTAGAAGGCCTAAATGGCCTGTATATATTAATAACCTTCGAACGAATTAAAAGTGCACAAAAACGCACATACACTCACCGACTGTACGCCCATAAAGCCCCTATTATCACACACACACACACACACACACATATATGTATATACACACACATATACACATATATATATATATATATATATATATATATATATATGTATGTAAACTGATTGATGCATGCAAAGCCCTAATAGCAAAATATATACGAGCACAACCACCACACAAAAAAGCATCGCATCACCAACAATCGTCTAAGTATAGACTTTTAGAAGCTCATCCCACCAACAGCACATGGTGAGATGAGGGCTACGACTTTTAGGAGTTCATCCCATCAACAGCACATGGTGAGATGAAGGCTACCTCTTTTAGGAGCTCATCCCATCAACACCACGTAACCGATATGAGGGCTACAACCAAGCGTCCAAACTTAAACGATTGGTGGTGAAACTATTACACAACAACCCACCAACCACCTCCACCACCGCCTTACTTACCAACTCCTGGTAGACCGACAAGGTCTCTAAATACGACCCAATAGACAGAGCTATTAAACATAAACAAATACGTTTATGGGGCCAAGTAAAAAAAAGCAACGCCAATAGTTTTTTTCTGTTGAGCTTCTCGTGGTTTAAAGAGGCCTATTTGACATTTGGTGGGGCGATCTTTTAAACAAAAAATCGAATAAGATAAACTAAGTTCAATACAAATACAAATTTTCATCATAATACGCAATTTTATCCTTATCCTTAAAAGCATTAATATGAATTTTAAAACAAAATGGAAATTAAATTAGGGGTAACTTATTAATTTTTCCTCTTTAGCCAATTATTGTTTCAATATAAATTCTATCCTTAAACTATAACATAAAAAGCATTAATATGATTTTAAAACAAAATAAATTAAATTAGGGGTAACTTATTCATTTTTCCTCTTTTGGCCAATTATTTTGTTTCAATATAAATTTATCTTTAAGACACTAATATATCTTTAAATTATTACAAAAACTATTAATATGATTTTTAAAACAAAATAGATTCTATTTCGGGGTAACATTCATTTTTCCTCGTTTGGACAATTATTTTGTTTCAATATAAATTTATCTTTAAGACACCAATATATCTTTAAGCCTTATTACAAAAAATATTAATATGATTTTAAAAACAAAAAAGATATAGTCTCGGGGTAACTTATTCATTTTTCCTCATTTACTTGCAGCCCTGCCGCGACACTGCTTCATTATATTTTAATATAATTAAAACCAGCGTTCACGATCATATTAAATCTTACTGTTGAAGATATCCTGAAAGACAAAATTATTTTAAAAGGTATAGACTTTTCGAAGTATCTTAAACTTTGATGCAAAAAACAATAATATAATTAGATTTAAAGTTTTAGCTGGCTTACCCCCCAATAAATATCGTTTTCTAAACGTATTTATAAAAAAATGGAATTTATGGCATAACTCATATAATTGCACCTTCTACAATTCAATAATTGGATTTAACATGATTTACTGCGTTATATTTATTGTAATTTTAAACAAGCTTTTGGGACATATAAAATTAAATTTTCTTCAGTGCAATTCACGAATTAAACACAGCCTTGAGGATTCGAATTCTAATACAGCGTATTGTTACAAAAGCATTTAAAAACGTAGAAGATTGGATTCTATCCACACGCCCCAGATTTCACGAGGCAGCCAATCACAGCCCTGTGGGCGGAGCCCAGGACCTCTGTTTGGCCACTATGCAGGCCTACGCGTCAAGCCCCGCCCAAAATTCACTGATAGTCAATAGGAAGCTAGCGTTTGTGTGTTGTGGGTTGGTCACAAGCCCCCTTTATAAAAGGGAGCACTTTCATCTCAGAGCATCATTTCATTGATTTTTCTTGTTTAGTGTTTTTGAAATACCAACATGAGCCAGCTGTACGACTCCCGCGATCTGTTTGAAGCTCAAGATTTTTATGCTCACGCAACACGTCTAATTTTCAGCGCCGCAGATCGGGATGAACTTTTATCTACCTAGATTGTTACGGAAAGTTGTGACGAAATGCAAGAACCGTTCAATGAAGATATTAAAATGTAACTATATTCTGCGGCTCTTCAGTGTTAACTTATAAGTACCTAACCTTGCATTATTCTGAGTTTTTCTACAAAGAAAAATTAATCCCAGGACTTATTCTGGTTTAAAATAATATAACCTAACCGGGACATAATATATATATATATATATATATATATATATCGGCCAGGACTCTTTCTCGTTTATAACAATATAACCTAACCGTAAAAGGCCGCAATAAACGCGTTTTGAAAAATATTTTTAATTATTCTGTTTCCTTCAGGGTTATTTCGGCATATATATGGTGGAGCTTTAATAATATATTAGTAAATAATTTAAAGATGTATTCTTTCTCGTCTATAATTAGTAATCTAATTTCCTTTTATTCTGAATTTTATTATTGTCTGTTTCCATCGTGATTATTTCGGCGTATATATGTATATATACATATACATTTTAACTGCAAAGAACACAGAGTATAATTAATGTAAAGAACGACGCTTGTGTAGAAGAGCGTTCCGCACAAGATGAGGAGGGAGAACGAACAAATGAAAAATGAGGTACCACCCGGTAATCGAACCCGGGATCATCTGACTGCCGGTCAGATATGCTATCCACTACACCATGGACCTCGATCAATCAGAAGTCGTAATTCTCCAACATACGAGCAGAAACATAGCATATCTGACCGGCAATCGGATGATCCCGGGTTCGATTCTCGGGTGGTACCTCATTTTTCACTTGTTCGTTCTCCCTCCTCATCTTGTGTGGAACGCTCTTCTACACAAGCGTCGTTCTTTACATTAATTATACGGTGTGTTGTTTGCAGTTAAAATGTATATATGTACGGCATGCGAAGGTGCCCCTCAGGGCATTGGTTTCTGCTCGTATGAAGGAGAATTACGACTTCTGATTGATCGAGGTCCATGGTGTAGTGGATAGCATATCTGATCGGCAATCGGATGATCCCGGGTTCGATTCCCGGGTGGTACCTCATTTTCCATTTGTTCGTTCTCCCTCCTCATCTTGTGCGGAAAACTCTTCTACACAAGCATCATATATATATATATATATATATATATATATATATATGGTGGAGCTTTAATAATATTTTTCTCTATAATTCAGCATCGCAGTAGGATTTATAAATTACCAAAACTTTTAAGAATTATCTGGTTTTTTATTATAATTTTTTAAATTCGTAGCATTTTCTTTTATTATAGCTCTTTATTTTTACTTAACCTTGTAGGACCGATGCGGAACTTGATCGTGTTATAGCTACTTTTGATGAAAGCGGAATAAATGATATGGATGCTTCTCCACACAGCCAACCCAGTGACTTGAATACAGAAGTCACGGTATTGGCTCACATCCGGTCCAGCGAGTGCCAGGTCATCGAGGAACTAATCTACAGATCTACAGATCTACAGAAGCTAAGGCTAACAAAGACCCTAAGATCCACTCTAAGGCTAGCCCGAGAAAAAGGAAAGAGTAGGGGGTTAAGAGAAGAGAAGAGAATAAGGGGTTAAGTAAGGAGCAACACCTATCATTCGTGGGTTAACATTCATTCAGAAAAAGAGGAAAAAAGTCTCACCATCATCATCCGCCGGCCACTGCCGACAAGTCAGAATAATAGTCGGAGAAAATAGGAGAGGGGTGAAAGATGAAAAGAAGTAAAATAAGAACACTTACAAACCATGCAAACACAGTCTTAACTCACTGTCATACCATGCAAACTACAAACATGCAAGGAAAGAGTTAGACATGCAAAGTAAGGAGATAAGAAAGAGAAAAAAAAAAAGTAGGTAAAGTTAAACAAAAAGTGGGTTAGTTTACGCTACGAGCTACATCTACGTTCGTGTTAGTCTATTTTTTTTTTTTTTTTTATTTAAAATTTTTTTTTTTTTAATAATTTAATTGCTGGCATCACACGCTGGCATGTCACAAGCTGGCATTCATCGTCAACAGACTCATCCTCGAGCACCACCACCAGAGCTCCTGTTGTTAACTTTCTTTTTTAATTTTAAACAACGTTAATATTTTTAAAATGTCTGTCAAGACGGTTCTTAAACACATTAACGCTGGTAGAATGAACGACTGACGCGGGAAGATTATTCCATTTATCAATTACTTTAAACGTAAAGAAGTTTTTAGCGATATTAGTAATGAAACGTCTGCCACGCAACTCGCAACTTAAATCCGTTATTGCGAGTATTACTATTATCGAAAGTGAACAATTTGTCAAAATTTACGTTATCGATGTTATTAACGATTTTGAAGACTTCAATAAGCTCCCCCCTTAATCTCCTAGTTTCGAGTGAATACAGGTCTAACTCTTTAATCCTATGTTCATAAGGCTTATTGCGCAATGACGGAATAAGTTTCGTGGCACGACGCTGAACCCTTTCTAACCTATCAATATCCTCACGCAAGTACGGGCACCAAAACTGAACGGCATATTCTAAATGAGGCCTGACTAGGGACTTGTAAAGGGGCAATATAATATCCTTCGATTTAAATTCGAAATTACGCGCTATGAAACCTAACATCCTATTCGCTTTTGCGCAAGACTCCAGGCACTGGTTCCTAACCTTTAAATCCTTAGATACGCGTACGCCTAAATCTACTTCCTCGTCAACGCTCGCTAACTCCCTATCATCCATCGTGTACGCGTAATTATTGTTGCGAGAACCTATATCCAAAACTTTACATTTGTCTACGTTAAATTGCATCTGCCACTTATCTGTCCACTCCATAATCCTATTTACATCGTCTTGAATCCTATTTCTATCGTCCTCGTTAACAACCTTACCGCCTATTTTAGTATCGTCCGCGAATTTTGAAACGTTACTAGTCAATCCTACATCTATGTCGTTAATGTAAATTACGAATAGCAATAGCAATGGGCCTAACACTGAACCCTGTGGGACACCGCTACCTACATCTAACCACCCCGATTCACTACCATTAACTACGACCCTCTGTCTCCTAGCACGAAGCCATTCTTCTAACCAGTTAGCTACCTGACCGCGTATACCGTGCGCTTTTAACCTTCACAATTAGTCTCCTATGCGGAACTGTATCGAACGCCTTTTTAAAATCTAAATAAATAACGTCAGCTGCCCTATGCCTATCGTATTCGCGCACTACTTCGTTATAAAATTCTAACAAATTAGTTAAACAAGACCTATGGCGTCGAAACCCGTGCTGACTACTATTAATCAAATCTCTACTTTCTAAGTGATCGATAATACGATCCCTAACTACGGATTCCAAAAGTTTACCGACAATTGACGTTAAGCTAATGGGCCTATAATTGCTAGCTACCGCGCGGTCTCCTTTTTTAAAAATAGGCGTGACGTTAGCTAATTTGAAGTCTTCAGGAATAATCGCCGTTTCGAGTGACTGATTAAAAATCTTCATTAAGGGGCCTACGATAACGTCTTTCAAATCTTTCAAATGTCTGGGATGAAAAGCGTCAGGACCTGGAGCCTTGCTAACTTTTAGCCTATCGATATAATGCGCAATCTCAGCCTCGTAAACAGTTATTTCATCTAAAATAGTCTCGCTACTAAATGGAACGATATCGTCAACGTCGGGGACATTATTTACGTCTTCAACGGTAAAAACTGTCGCAAAAAAGTTATTGAAAATACCCGCCATCGCCTGAGCGTCAGAAGCCAAAGCGCCATTTACATCCACTAGAGGGCCTATGTTATCTTTTACCGGCTTACGATTATTTACGTATTCAAAAAACTTTTTTGGATTATGTTTACTATCCGCAGCTATAAGTATCTCTAAATTATGCTTAGCATTCCTAACTGATCTTTTAACCTGACGTCTAAGCTCGATATATCTATTAAAGTTAGCTGCCGTGCCATTTAAAGTTAGCTGCCGTGCCATTGCGCTTACTAAGTCTATACGCTCTATTACGCTCTATTATAAACTCTCCTATTTCCCTACTCCACCACTTCGGCCTACCACGATTTCTAACGCGCTTGGGCCTACGAGGAATAAACTCCCTTTCAATATTCCTAAAACTTTCTTTAAACGCCACCCAACGCAAATTTGTGTCATTACCCATAAATAAGTTATCCCAGTCCACTACTCTCATCCTATCCGCAAAACTATCAAAATTAGCCCTACGAAAATCAGGGCTAATTTAAGTATTTTTGAGGTTAAGAACAAAACATTCTATTTTCATTTATTAAATGGTAGAAAACATATACAAAGCGGAACTAGTGTCCGTTAAATAAGTCTTAATGGCTACATTTTACAGTTACAAATGTATATACACCTTTACACAATACAGCGAGTGCTAACATATGGGAACCTTTTTTTTATCTGTCGGCATACACTTTTATCATTCATCTCTGTGTCGCACAAATCGAATAATTTTAAAAAAATTATAAATCCCTTCCCACGTGACATGTGCAAGAGAAATGAAATGCAATATAAGCCGCACGTTTCGCTATAATATCCTTGAAAACGGTATGGGTTCCACACAATCTCAGGTACATGTATATGCTCGATTAATTTTACTATAACAGGATCATTCCAGGGCTAAGAGCCGAGTGAATCAAAATAGCACATCCTTTCCCTATTTTTAAAATAGATTGCAAAGAAATGAATCCCTTCACCCCACAACAATGTCGGTGTTAACGATAAGGCTATACCAATCTCTCGTAGTTGGCAACTTCAATATTTCATTCTTCGCAAACACACCGATAAATTTGGAGCGTGTGAAACGGTCACTTTCCATTACTCTCTGGAGTGTATTCGCATCCATTTTTAAAGTCTGTGACCACGTTCCTGAAACGATCAACTTCTATTAGTGCCTGTGATTCGTGGTACACGAGTACACTAGAAGGCGCGTCTATAGGCTTGGCAAATTCTAACCTGACTGAGATATTCCCACTCTGCTGTGGACATAAATGCGTATTTGCGCCAGCAGAGAAGTCAGGCGTAATATCAAATGAATTAATGTTAATTCTTCGACAAATTCTTTCTGCGTTACACCAAACCCAAGTTCGTCACAGGCGCCCGTATTATGAGCCAGACTAATATATGCTCTCGCGCAGAGCGGGAACACAGCGTCTGATGAGTAGTCTGTAATCATGGTCCCTCCCAAAGCGATAATATTTACGTATAAATTAATATTTTTAAGGCCGAAATTCTCGAATTTAAAGGCACTCTTTTTATATTTTCCATTCGTCGAGCCGTGGTCCTGCATTCCAATTAATATCCTTTCAGTTAGGACTCCAAGGGCCACGTTTTCTAGTTGCTTCGAGGCCAACCCGGCGGGCACCGTGTATACTTTGATATGTACCCTCTTAATTGGGTATTTTACTGTGGCGTGTATTAAGTCTTTCTCAATTTCTATTTGTTGTGGCGAACTTAATTTCACTCGGCGTATACGCAAATACGTCTCCATGATGTGAATCACAACGGGTTTCGCGCCCTCTTCTTGATCACACCCCAGATATATGCAGAGCTCAGGAATCGTGCGGGTAAGCTTCAACTTCATATCCACCCGGTTCATAAGCAGTTTCTCCTGGAATGTGAAATCTGTATAAAGACGTCCAAAACATTCGTATATCTTTTTTTAGAATTTTTAAATTTATCATTTATACCATTTTCATCTTTAGTATGGTAATATTCGTCGGTGGTTAAAAAGGTGTCCTTCGCTTCTTTTGAAAAGTTGAGGACATTTTCCAGATAGGCTCGTAGGTGGTAATACCCCGTTCCTGCCGAGATGTTAACCTGGTTTAAATACAACTCACACTGGCTGAATATGGAGTGCAAAATGTTGGTTTCAGGGGAGGCAGAGTAACTATCATCGCAGTCCGTGCCATCAGAATGGGCTATACTCACTTTAGCGTACATGCGCATGCAGCTCGGGTCAAAAAAGTAAGGGCCTGAGCTGGGTATCACGAATTCTGTATGGGCACTCTGCGAACTAATTGTGTCTAATGGGTTAATTGTAATAAAGTCGCTATGCTCAATTGAGACCTGAGTGGGGGGCATATCAAAGAGGGACAGTTCCGATTTACAGCATTGTGAACTACACGGATAGATGAAACGCGCTATGTCGAGTCAGTAAGAGTGCCACCTTCCTCGACAAGTATTAGTCAGCCTATGATTCGTGAGAGTAGTGTCCTCAGCTTATATCAGTTAAAAAAATGATCAGCCATAGGTTTCATACGCTTAGAGCACTTCTTTTTTATTTCCTTTTACGTTTAGCGCCACGTGATGGTAACCCCTTCTTCCTAGATCTCTTCTTTCCGCCACCACGCATTTTTCTCTTTGCATCTTTGATGATTTCGTCCCGTGTACGTTTTAAATGTTTTTTAGAGCTTCTTTAGGCTTAGTTCCGCCCATTATGTCTTCTGCCGCGTTAAAACCTGTTTGTAACGCCTTCCGCCCTAGGTACCTGGCACCCCTCTTCAACAGTGGGACAGCGGTGCGTAGTATGGATGAAAAAATGGATCCAAGTCCACTCCCACGCTGGTATCTCACCCTCGTAGACTGTGAATGGCCTTCGGTCATTATAAACGGCGAAAGTGTAGTTTCACTGTTAAGCTCCCATCACCGAATGGGAAATTTTTTCCCTCAATCGTTCTTATATATATCGAGATGTTGGTTAATAGATTAGTCGCAACATTCACATAATGGGGCTTGTCATATGTAACTCAAACTTTTCCCTCTATGGTTGGGGATGTGTGCAATGCGCAGCAGGCGCGCCTGGGTGTCCCCAACAAATTGGTGCTCTACGATATTGCTGTAAATATAGCACATGTCTGGGGCGGAGAGCTTTCACCCAATTTCTCCATCTTCAATTGATACATTAAGCTGGACAAGTCATGCTGTGCCTCGTGAAAGGTATCTCTTTGGAGAGCTGCGCTATATCGGCCCTCAGCCACAATTGTGAACAGCTCTTTATCTTTAATATTTCTACTAAGCGTTGATTTTAACTTCAATGTGCATGCAGGCGTGTCTATGTTTACGACTTCAAAAAGTAAATCGTTTGTCAGGTACGACTTTTCAAGACTCTTGTTTAACCCCGTCACAATGTCCATGGCTGTATCATAATGCCCGATTCCTAGCGATACATTGTGCTATAGTACGTTCCTCACCGAACAGGACTGACGCATAGTATTGTCTAAGGTTATGCCTAATTTTTCGCACTCATCGATTCTTCTAAGGATCAGAAATATGATTTGCTCATTTTCAAGAGAAAAATTTGGAGACTAACTGGAGTTCACATAACCCACCTCATACGAATCACGCTCCAATTCAATGGGTCCGTGGAGTTCTGTCACAAAGTTGGCGAGGGTGTTGTTAGGATGTACAGACAGAGAAAAGAGGAGGGAGTGTGACATAGAAGTGGCTAGGCGCCATGTTGCATACTAATTAAGCTTCATTATTGCAGCAGCTTTTATATAGGTGTTGAAGCTTTCTGGGTAACCCAGCCATTTCACCAGGTACATTTTTCTCTTTCCTGAACCTTTGCTGCCTAAATTTTTTCAATTTTAAACACACTTTTTCCTAAATTAAATGTCACTTTCTGCAACTCCTCGCGGTAAAAGCCTCCAGCGATCTCTTCCCATTCAAATCTTCAACGTAATACATCATTATCTCACCTTTAAGTATCATAGCACGAACTTTAAAAATCTCACGTGTCCATCCTTGCTCAAATCCCTTCGCGAATTTATTTCCCGAACGTGATAGCCTTATATAATCATTGATTTTGAAATGTGTAGAGTGTGGTGGCGGTGCTCCATCTCTTCTCACCCCTGGCAGCGCACTTCTTTCTAAAACTTCGTAAGGCGTTGTGCCAATAGTACGGTGGTGTGAACGGTTGTATGATGAAGCCAATGACCCGAGAACGTTTATATATCTGTGTGTTTTTGTGTGTAAAATAGCGATGCATGCGCTCCTTTATGGTACGTTGAACTCTTTCAGCTAAATAGGCCTTATGTATAGAACTGCTAGTGTAGTAACTGATATTAAACTCTGTCAGCATGATCTGAAAAGCGCGACCTATAAATTCTTTCCCCATGTCCGTACAAAAATAGCCAGAAACCCTTTCTTCCTTTAACATCAACGTTTTGGTCGCTTTAGCAACTGTTTCAGGCGATTTGTTTTGCAGGGGAATTAGCCACAGCTATCTAGAGAATACATCTATTATGAATAGGATGTAGCGGTATCCGTCATTATACACTGAAAATCTTTGCATGTCAATCGAATCCGCGGTTGTCTTGGCCGTTTTAAACCTTTTTTTCACCGGTTTATGAAGTGTTGAAGCATCCTCTTCCCACAAAAACCTCTCAAAATCTTTTTTCCTGACACCGTAAACACCTCTGTACAGTCTATTAACGCCACCATAGGAGGCGGGGTTAGAAATGTCATAATAGCGTTTACTTAATATGTTAGCCATTTGCGTATTTTAGAGAGACGTGGATAAGGTTGGGCGTTTGTTCTCTTCTTTCTCCTCTTCAGAGACGCTGCTGCTGGGGGCGATGGCGTACTCAGTTGTGACACATGCGAGATTTGATCCAGGTCTTTTAACCTATTCAGATTACCTATCAATGTTTTGGGGACATTTATTTGTTGTAGTCTTGCTTTAATATGCTTCCATCCAGTTGGTGACGGCCTGTCCCACTTTCTCACCAGATCATGAACAATATCAACGATATTGGATCCTTGTACCCTTGTTCCTTCAACAATGATCTCGCCTGTATCGGCCCACTGTATGATGGGGTCCTCACTCAATAGATTATAAAGACTTGAGCCTTTATTCCTCAATGTATGTGGGAGGCTGTATTTAGCACATGTTCAATGTGCTGTGTTCTGTTGTTCTTTGGTTGGTCATCTCTAACGTTGGGGCCAGGTCCTGTTTCGCCATGCTCCGCACTACTCGCGCTGTTCTTAATAACCACTGGGAGCTCTGTCGGATTCTTATAATCTTCGTACTCATGAAGAAATTTCTGCAAAGCCTCATGATACAGGATCCTTTTCTCATCACGTGACTTTTCACTGTTTAATAGGGCTAGCAACTCGCTTTCCATTCTTTTAAGCCTACTTTTACGGGGTTCTAGAGCCGTGTCTGGAATCTTTGAACTTTGCAATGAAGCATACACCTCGTGCGGAATCACCACCACGTTCTTCATTATATTAATCTAGTCAGTAAAGGCTCTTAAACTGAAAATAAGATGGGGAGGAATGATCCTCCTCTTTGTACAATAATTTGCTTTTTCTTACCCACAGTTTGACTTTCATGAGCGAGCGCTAGTATTATGTTCTTGTAACGACTTAAGCGAACCTTCTGAGAGGGTTTCATTGGTACATTACATTTTATAACATTAAGAGAGATCTCAGATGCATTTTAAAAAGTCAGAGTTGATATTTTTAACAAACATCTGTTGCAGTGCCCGGGGCAATCGTTGATACATTTTTATTAATTAACGATATTTCTTCAGCCTATTTGTCATTCTGGAATATACACGGTTTCAAGTTCGCTTGGGAATATATTCGTTCTTAGAAGCAACCTAAACGTGTTTCGTGGATAAAGGTCACAAAGCAAATATCCATAACGCTGATTTGTGGCTTCTTTATAAACCTCCGAAAACTCCTTACGCTGATTCGGGAACATTTGATTGGCTAGTACCCCAATTTGTGACACATCTCTACCTTGTGCGAATAAGACTAGATATTGTGTATTTAACGACACATCGCACATGCATCTATTTTTGAAAAATAGATTCTGGTTGATGAAGAATACGCTTATGTTAAGATGGTGGGAGAACACTGTAGATGTCTCGGCAAACGTTTTATCCATTTCGAACATGAGATCGTCAATTACAATAACTGTATGCTCATTACCTTTTAACGAATTGACGTCATAGACCCCCTTGTGGAACAAAATTGAACTCTGACTGATACGTCGAATAGCACCATATTACATAAGGCACAAATTTTGGGAACATCTCCCCTTATCTTTAATGATTTTAAGCATAAATTCAGTTTTTCCACATCCTGTAGGGCCAGATATAATACATGTGGAGGGGCTTGTGAACCTGAATTTTTCTGTAGATTCCATCTGTAACACGTCACACCCCTAAGTGGGTCATTTACAAAATATTACAAATTTTGAGTGCTGTTCCTTATATTTTGTTTTCTTCTTCCACAGAACCGTGAATGACGACGATGTACAGCACCCCATCATCGATATCACAGACGAACCCGTTGACCGTGCAGCTACAGAACCCTTCCCCGCTGACGAGCCCTCACCAGCGACACCTGTAGCATGCGACAGTTCAAAGCGGAAGCATGATGAAGAACCCTCCACGTCAGGTATAAAGCGTGCCAGGATTGCGCCGGTTGTTAGATCCCCAGTAATAGATCCCCAACCCTCAACGTCTTACGACACAACCCCCACAATAGTACCTTCCTCAAATATGCCCCATTGTTCAGATCCGGGTACTTCCTCCACAACAGCTTCTCATACTGTGGAGGATGGTATAACATTCGAGTTGGTGCGCACCGCTACCCCCACCCCTGCCCTGACTAGAAATCGGTACGTGGTCAGGGTTGGCCTGGGTCCCTGTATACCAACGGACTGCGGCGCGTAGTTGAACGTATTGTGGAGTTTGCCCTTCAGAACCGCGACGAACGTGAAGTCCGGACGAGGTTATCCTTCAGGTTCGGGTCAGATGAGGGGGACGATTTTTGGGTGGTAATACCGTTCAGACGTTTGGCGGCTGTAGATATAGACTATATCTTGGGGCGTATAATGCAAGCCTCTCAAAGTGGTACATCCTTCAATATGGACAACTTCATGGTAGATATTGACAGAGTATTCCGGGTTGCGGGTCATAGTGCCACACCTTATACTCTTAATTTCAATTCTCCGGTTATTTACAGAAAGTTTAAACGTCGATCGTGGTTGTGGTTTTATAGCAATAATTTTAGCTCATATTCACTGTGCTAAATACTTGGACGCAAAAATTTGGCTGCCCACGGTTGTGCAGCGTGCCCGTAAACTGACTTCAGATTGTAAGCTTGAGTTTGAGTGTAATATGGGTCCTGAAGAACTGAGAAGGGCCGAGGAGGAAATGAATGAACGTATAGTCGTATTTTGAATGGCTGATCGTCGTAGGACTGTGTATGTTTTTAAAAGCAGCGTGAGAGATCGTACAAGACCTCTACTTATTTTAGGATTGTCAGGAACATTGTATCTTCCCATCCGTAACATAAGGGCTCTCTACGCCAGTTATGATAAAAGTCGAAAATATGGAAGGCATTATGATTTGTGCAAAGGCTGTCTCGAGTTTGCTGATGATATGGTGAAACATTGTAAGGATTGCTACATGGTATGTGAGCAGTGTAAAATCCCCAAATGTGAAAGTCAGGTAGTTGAAATCGAGAAGAGGGAATGTAATGTGTGTAGACGTACATTTTTCAATAATAAATGCTTTGAGTTCCATAAATCAAATGACACTTGCAGGAAAATGAGGATTTGTAAGTGCGGTATGTTTCACATGATGGATAACTGGTGGAATTTCAAACATAAATGCGATGAAATTCACTGTTCTACATGATATGAAAAATATAAGGCGGATGGAGTGAAGCATGTATGTTATATGAAAGATGATAAACATAAAAATAGCCCTTGTATAACCGTGTACTACGATATAGAAACTTACACGAACGCTGAAACCAAAGAGGTTATTCCACATTTACTCTTAAGTCAGACTATCTGTGAGGAGTGCATGGAGTTCGAGTGTGATGAGTGTCACAAATGTGGAAAACGGACAAACGTATTTAAAACGAATGCATACGACAGCCCTGTGAAGTTTTTTGTGTCTTATATTGTCAAATTAGCGGACAAGTTAAAAAAAATGACTGTATATTCTATTCTTGCCCATAACGGGGCGAAATTTGACACAATTCCTTTAAAAGGAGCTGCTTGAACACGAGTCGTCTGCGATATTTACAGGCGATCCCTTGAAAAGAGGCAACAAACTAATACAGATGCAGATAAGAGGTAGTGTACAGTTTAAAGACACCCAACTGTTCACACCTTCCTTTAACGGCTGCTGGTGGCATGGATGCCCACGCGCTGAATGTGCCGTGACAGGGGTCCTTTATGGAAGATCCCCGCCGACAGCCTCGCATGGACCCGCACCCGTGATCAACTTATAGGATCTCAGTTCACTCACAAAGTCTTGTGGGGGCATGAGTATGATGCACGGATGGAAACAGATTCCCAGTACCGTGAACAAATAAGGGCTTTCAAGCGTTCAATGGTGTTGGACCCCCTCAAACGCGGTGACAGCT
This sequence comes from Bathynomus jamesi, assembly GCA_023014485.1. Classification (NCBI taxonomy): domain Eukaryota; kingdom Metazoa; phylum Arthropoda; class Malacostraca; order Isopoda; family Cirolanidae; genus Bathynomus; species Bathynomus jamesi. Next base: position 822,496 of record JAJOZX010001100.1, on the reverse strand, counting down.
TGTTTGGAGGGCGTACAAATCCCTTCAAGCTATACTTTCCGCCAACGGAGGGCGTGAAACTCCACTACTACGATTTCTGCTCTTTTTACCCCTGCGTGATGAGGAACAATCCGTACCCCGTAGGTGCACCTGAAAAAATGGTGGGTCCCACCATACAAACCATCGAGAAGTTTTCAGCTTACTTGAATGAGCACTACTTTGGACTCTCTTTCGCGATTTATGGATGCCGATCTTACCCGTCGTTATAGATCACAAGCTCATGTTTCCCATGTGCGTGAAGTGCGCAGAAGAGAACAACGGTGATTGTGACCATACAGCCCACCAGCTTAAGATCAGAGGTGTATATACAAGCCCTGAGCTGGCCCTAGCCGTTCGCCATGGGTATAGAATAATGAAGATACATGAGGCGTGGAGGTTTCAGAAGCTACCCGACCTTTTCACACCATATATCAACGCTTTTTTGAAGGATAAGGTTGAGGCGTCAGGATATCCACGAGGGGTTGATACCAAAGATGAAAAAACGGCTTATATACAGCAGCATTACCGTGCCCATGAAGGTATACAGCTTGACCGATCCCAAATTGTTAAGAATCCTGGCAAGCGCTTTATTGCAAAGTTGTGGCTAAACAGTCATTTTGGAAAGTTGGCACAGACTACCGGCAAAGGGAACGTCCATTTGGCACAAAGTTATAGTGAAGTCTGGGATTATGCCAACGCTTCCAATAAAGAGGTTATGGAAATCGCGAATGTAGGTAATAATTACATAATAAAGTACAACATCACCGAGCTGGCCACAGATATCTCACGGGTTACAAACAAACCTGTAGCCAGTTTCACAACGGCCTACGCCCGCATCAAATTTGGGGCCTATTGCACTCTCTTGGACGGAAGGTGTTGTACGCTGACACAGATAGCGTGATATTCACAGCGAGGGAAGGTGAATACATACCCGCTATTGGGGAGTTCCTCGGAGAGCTAACTGACGAGATCATGGATGAGTATGTTGATGATGAATACGCAGACTCGTTTGTTCAGGAGAGGGTAGGGGATGATATGAAGTATATCGTGAGGGCTAATGGTATCACGCTTAACCATGCGAACCGTCGAGTCGTTAATTTTGACTCGTTGAAGGAACTAGTATCCTTGGAAGATGAGGGTGACCAGCTACCCCAACTGACTGTGGGGACGCAAAATTTTCGGGCGCAGAAACTGGGGGGTGTAAAGGAACTTAGGGGCACGAAGGTAGGCCGTAACACCTGCAGAAAGCGTTACCAGGTGCTAGTACCTATGATACCGTACCCTTTGGTTACCTTAATCCTTGATTGTATTTATATATATATGTATTGATATGTTTATTTATCACGTATATTTGTTTCAATTAAGGTTTCATTTTCTCCTTTGCGTACGTGCGTGTGTGTGTGTGTAGAGTAAAAGGCTAAGCTCCGCCCACTGGATGATCGGCAACGTGAGTCCTGCCACTGCCTGAGCATATCTCTATTCATGCGTGCTCAGTTGACCTCTGCATACCCTTGAGCTCAGACGTGTATTCAACCGCGTACAAAAAATAGTAATGGCTACCTTTAATATTGCGTGTTCAACGTTTATGAATTGGTATTCGGCAAAGTGCCAAGACGTGGTGGATACTGAAAAACTCCCTATTCCCCCCCCCCCGCTCCTTTGATACTTTTAAGGCTACATTGAGCTGCGCGAATGACCAAGATGTTCAAATACTCTACGGTTATTCTGGCGAGGGCATTGTCGGATTTCTTAGTACAAATGATGTATTGAAGTATGTTGTAGACCTAACCTTTATAAAGGTTCACATATACCGCGAAATAGAAGAAGCAACACGTTCAGGTGATAAGCAACGGTTGTGGATAGTGAGCCTTGTTGATGAGTGGTGTGACAAGCGATATTATATCATGTTACACCATACCGACTACTCGTACCCTACGGTTGAGACTGTAAATCTTGTCATCATGGAGAATCTTAAGTATTTTACCATTATATTAATATACTGTATATCATGACGAGGTTTGTACTGAGGTTGTGGCTAATGGGCTGTGTGAGTTTTCAACAGACTTTAGGGACGAGTATCGCTTGTGAAATAAAAAGGATAAATATGGGCATATGTTTCTCTCAAATAGTGCATCGGATTGTGAAGATGTTTAGTTTGTGGAAATGACGTCTGGTGAATGATAAAACATTAAAGCCGGTATTATTTCATGGAGGGGAAAATTCTGTTTGTCCAAGGGCACAAGTGTTCGAACAAGCCTAAACATGCTTCAGCAGTGTGACTCGCTCCCCCTATCGAGCCGCCCACCCGTGTACCTCACGAAACACACGAGTTCGAACAAACCCGTATACGTTTTATCAGCGCAACTCACTCCGCCCGTCCAGCCGGTCCGTCCACCTGTGGCTCATAGTGGAGGAGATGAATAGAGTCTTCGTGATAGTTGAGAAGTGGGGAGAGGACCGTTATAAAATGCTTGCAGATGTAGGCACAAAAAGAGAGCAGATTAGTGACGTCCCCTCATATGCCGTTGTTTGCACGTTGTGTATAAATAACGAACAGCCATGCATTGATATACGACTGATGTGGAAGAATGCATCTGATAATAATGTTCTTGTCCCTACGCGAAACCGTTTCAACCTCGACAGAATGTTTGAAATCGTCGGATTCCGCAAGCTGAAGCCTATATTAGACGCTCGTGTTATGGATATGATTTATTTTGAGACGGTTCTTGAATACGCATATACCGCTCTGCTCGAAGGATTTATCGAATGTAGGAATGAACAAGGCGAGAACGGTCTAGAGCTGGATGCATATTTAAAAGGTTTAGATTCTTCGAAATATCCCGAACTTTGGTACAAAGCATTTGAGCGGTACAGGGCAGAGCTTGTCTACACTGTTCACCCTGAAGAGCTGTACCTCAATATAATGAATAGCTGTCGTTACGACTTGGAAGATTATTTCAATTGCCGCTATGCAGAGTGAAGAAGAGTTCACGATTGAAAAGCTCGAGACGGTAAGAAAAAAACCCTCGATTGGAAAGGAGTGTTTATAAACTTGTAGTTAACAATGATGTTGTGGTTATCGATGACCACTTTGTGCGTGCTTTTGATTGTATTCTAGTCGTGTTTGAAGATAACTTGCCAACCGAATGTAAAGTAGGCACAAAAATAGTATTGAACGATTTGAAAGCTACAGTATTTATGTCGACTATAGGCATCCGTATAAGTTAAACGGTGAAGTGTTGCTTGGACGGTTTTACTGCGTAGTACAAAGTAATGACGATGTGAATGTTGACTCAATTACGTGTGAGTTTAGCGTTTTGCACCGTAGAACATAAAGGATGTATATTTAATTATTTAATTGTGTATACATATATTTCCTGTACTGATATGCAATTGATTATACGATTTGTATATTATTATTTTTAATTATTTAATATACCCCGTAGAACATAAAGGATGTATATTTATTTATTTAATTGTGTATATATATATATATTTTTTTTTTCTGTACTAATATGCATTTGATTATACGTATACGTTCGATTTCGTATATTATTTTTTTCAATAAGTTTAATTATTTAATATAACTATATTTTTTTTTTCCTGTACTAATATATTGATAAGACAACGTTTTGTATATTTTTTATTATATATTTCCCGTTCGTGTTTCTTATGCGATTATTATTTTTTGATCATATATAATCAATTGTATATTTATTATATATTCATCGTCCGTATGCTATTATTTTTGATCATATATATTCCATTGTATAATTATTTTCGATATATTTCCATTAATTCTCCTAAATAAACAGAATGATGTAATGGTGTTTTATTTAATTCTTTTGGTTGTACACGGTATTTAATTATATCAATTGGCTGGTTTCTAAAGCGGATATCTAAACCAGAATATATGCATTAATTAAATAAATAGCGCTATCTGGCAACTCAATCTGTACACCTGAACAAGCCATTTACGCTTTCTAAATCAACTGGCGGATTAAGCCAAAGTATATGCTTTAATTAAATAAATAAATAGCGCAATCTGACAACTCAGCCAGATACGCCAACTGGCGGGTTAAGTTAGAATATATGCTTTAATTAAATAAATAGCGCAAACTGGCAACTCAGCCAGATACGCCAACTGGCGGATTAAGCCAGAATATATGCTTTAATTAAATAAATAGCGCAAACTAACACCTCAGCCTTCTAAACTAACTGGCTGATTATGCCAGAATATATGCTTTAATTAAATAAATAACGCAATCTGGCAACTCAGCCAGATAAGCCAACTGGCTGATTAGGGGCCCTATAAGACAACGGCCGCTCGGCTGAGGTCTTAATATGCGCTTGGCTCCTGCCAAGCGAACACCTCTCTTCTTTTCTCTCCTCTCTCTTTCTCTTGGGGGGATAACTCCGCCTCCAAATTGCAACCCCTTGTTGCTCTTGATACATTCCCTCCTCCCCCTTTGTTGCATAACATCTTGCAACATCCCCCTCCCCCTTGTTCCGTAACTTATGCACTCTTTACAACATTGATCAACAATTTGCAATTACATTGCACTCTCCCATTTTGCGACCATTCTACTGAGCCTTTGGATTGCCTAAAATATAAATAACGTGAATTATTTTCCTTTTTTTGAGACTTAACATTTGTATGGATTTAAAATCCATTTATCCTTTAATTTGATGTGGAACGGCTTTTTACTCTTTTAAGATTGATTTTAAGTCCCCAAAGAAACAATTTGTTCCCCCAAAACATTGACAGTATTTTAATTGTTCGCTCTAATTTTAACATGCGAGTTTACAAAGTATTTGTGTTTTGTATATAATTAATCAGAGGTGCATTTAATTGTTTTACTCTCCTTTCTAATACTATCAAGCCAATTTATATATTTTACACATGTCATATGCTTTATAATTTAAAAAGTGTACGAATTAATAAAACAATTCGTATTGAAAGCTTTTTGTTAAATAAAACTTTGTGAAAGAAATGAAGCGAATAAGTAAAAAAAAAAAAAAGGAGTGTTTCGTGCTGATTCAGTTGCTTACATGTTTAATCATACAAAAGTAAAGATAGTTACTGGAGCAAATTCTCTCTTTGAAAAACAGAAATCGAATACAAATACAAATATAAAATTAAATCTGAATTTCCCGATAGAGTACCCCCACAAAATAATATAAACAGTACAAAGAAATTATTAAAGAAATCTGAACCGAATTGAACCGAATTGAACCAAAAAATAAATTCAAATCGAAAAAAAAATTAAAAAATTAAATCGAAACTGAAATCGATAATTTTGCAAACTTAAACTGAAATAGAAAACTGGACTTAAAAATTTGTTTCCCATCCCTCATATATATATATATATATATATATATATATATATATATATATAGAAACGACGTAAGTATAGAGGAGTGTTCTGCACACGAGGAAGAGAAATAACGAACAAATGAAAAATGAGGTGACATTAATATACTGCGTGGTCATTGCAGTTAAAATGTATATATATATATATATATATATATATATATGGAGGAAGTGTAGTTTACATCCCCCTATAAACAGCATTACCACTCAAACAACGGCATTCACACCTCACACATGACTATCTGTCGCAGCCAAAATAATATCCCAACATATACACAACAAGCTAACATTCTAGTTAATCACTACGCAAAGATAAGTAACTTAAACAGAGACAACAACCAGAAATACGCAGACAGACAAACAGCCAGACACAAGAAAACCTACAGACTCGACACAACCATTACACCCTTCAATACAGAGAAGACCACCAAGATCATCAAAAACATTAAGAATTCGAAGGCTACTGGACCAGACAACATATCTAGCATACACCTTGCCCACATGGAATACTAGCTCTAACAAATATCAGCACATATTCATACCAACACTGTATTATTCCTGACATATGGAAACAAGGTAAAATTATTACACTACTCAAACCAAACAAAAGTCCAACAGAACCAGCTTCCTATAGACCCATTACTTTACTATGCACACCTTCCAAAGTAACAGAAAGACTAATCTTACAAATCACCAACCCAAACATACCACTATCGCCTACTCAACATGGATTCAGACCTCACCACTCAACCACGACATTACTCACTAACCTCACGCAGCACATCATGGATGGCATCAACTCCATTCGACCAGCTCAACGTACACTAATAGCAACAATAGACATTAGTAAAGCATTTGATGCTATCCCACGCTTCCCTCTCATAAACAAAATACTCAACACAAATAAGCACAATAACACCAAAAGGTGGCTGAGCAACTATCTTTCAGGAAGATACTCACATGTCACATTTAATGACAAGTCATCCAAAAACAAGCTTTTTCCGAACGGGGTCCCTCAAGGCTCTGTTCTCTCACCAACACTCTTCAACTTATACATGCATGACATTCCAACACCCATAGATAACAAGCTTACCTTATCATCATATGCAGATGACATCACTCTAACATCCACCCACAACAACATCGACACCGCTACAAATAACCTAAAACATACATAAACAGTATACAAGACTGGCTCACACACAATAAACTCAAAGTAGTGCCCAAAAAATCAACTATGACCTTGCTTACAAGCAAAACAAAAGAACACCAGATAACTCACAGCTTACACTAAACAACATCAACATTCCACACACTCACAGGACCAAAATACTTGGGGTCACATACAACATATCATTATCTTTTGCAAACCACATTCAGGACATTAAAAACAAATGTACGTCAAGACTTAACACGCTTAGCGTACTAACAGTCACAAACTTTGGACACCATCAGGAAACAACATCACTCATCTACAAACAATATATTCGCTCAGTTATGGACTATGCTAGCCCATGCTGGGCACCCATTATCTCAAACACACACATATAAACACCTTACAGACAATACAAAACAACGCACTTCGTATCATTACAGGATGCACTCAAACAACACCAAGAGAACACCTGCACACAGAAACAAAAATACTGAAAATTAGGGAACATTTAGACATGAGGAGAACACAATTCATGGCAGCAGTGACAACTAACCCACAACACCTTTGCCACTACATGTACAATCATGCACCGACACATACAACATTGTCACATACAACATATCATTATCTTTTGCAAACCACATTCAGGGCATTAAAAACAAATGTACGTCAAGACTTAACACGCTTAGCGTACTAACAGTCACAAACTTTGGACACCATGAGGAAACAACACTCATCTACAAACAATATATTCGCTCAGTTATGGACTATGCTAGCCCATGCTGGGCACCCATTATCTCAAACACACACACATAAATACCTTACAGACAATACAAAACAGCGCACTTCGTATCATTAAAGGATGCACTCAAACAACACCAAGAGAACACCTGCACACAGAAACAAAAATACTGAAAATTAGGGAACATTTAGACATAAGGGGAACACAATTCATGGCAACAGTGACAACTAACCCACAACACCTTTGCCACTACATGTACAATCATGCACCGACACCTCGCACCATTAAGGTAACACCAGAGAGACATTATAACGAAATACTCCATTCCATACCACGCCCCACAGACATCACACAGTCCAGAAAACACACACACACACACACACACACACACACACACACACACACACACACGCACGCACACCTAACCCACAAAGCACTGACACAACACGGTCCGAATGCGGTCCTAGGTGCGAAGCCGCCACCCATTAACAGGTCAGAGATCAGCTTGAGCAGATCGGATCGAGTTAACTTAGCACGATTCCGATGTGGACATCACCCCAACTTACAGACATATAAACACAGACTAGACAACTTCACAGACGACACCTGCCATCTGTGCCAGGACACACCACAAACAGTTGAACACATCATGACAGACTGTACCGCTCTAGCACAACAACGAACACAACACAACATCACTAGTGCGCTGAACCTCTGGGCCACTCCGGAAAGGGCGATCGGTACCTGTATGCCGCTGGTTTGCTCGATCATGGTGGGCTTATCGGCTAGCCAACAACAACAACAACGTCCCCCTGACGCAAAAGGGGACACAAACTACACTAGGTCAAAGTTGGGGAACGTAAACTCGCTAGGATCTTTAGGAGACATTTTTTTAATGAATCCATCAAATAAAAAGTTAAAACTAACGAAAATATTACGACTTAACCTAACCAATCGTCTATATATATATAAATTGACGATTGGTTAGGTTATGTAGTAATATTGTCGTTAGTTTTAACGTTTTATTTGATTCGGTATACGCAGACAAAGTTGAGGAATGCAAACTACACTAGGATATGTAGGAGAACGTAAACTACACTAGGCACCACATGGGGACGTTTACTACACTTGCTCTCTCTCTCTCTCTATATATTATATATATATATATATATATAACCTTGGCTTTACTTCCGCCCGAATTGTTCATTCTGGCGAAGGTCAAGCTTCTTCCTCCACCTTGGAAATACAACTTAACGTGGAATCCGAACCACAACCCACCACAGATGGTCAGAAATTACGAAGTCTTTACCCGGATTCGATCTCACAACCTCCCGATCAGCAAACCAACGTCTTAAGCACTAGGCCACCCAGGGTACCCATTTATCTACCAGCCTATTTTTTCTGGAAAGATAAACGGTTGTATAATCTCTGTGCCGTCTGTTTTCTTCGTGAATTGAATCCTGGCCGGTGGATTTGTAGTCAGCGATGCTTACCAGTAAACCTCCGAAGCGCAATATATATATATTTGGTATGTAAAGGTTGAATATTGGAAGTAAAGTACTTGTTCAGTTTTGTATCGTAAGCTCTGCCCATCAAAGCGCATGAAGTAAACAGTGGAGAAAACCACTAGGATATACTGTGTAGATATATACTCGTGTGTGTATATATATCGAGTACACGCACCCTTAAACCATTATTACAGTAGCAAGTTACCATTAATCTAAGTGAGAAATAAATTATTTTAATATACCCCGTGAGAATGAGTTTTATTTGAAATAAGTATTGTACAGTACCTATTGATGCCACCACTTTGTTTGGCTAGACAAACAGATAAGATTTTGTTTTTTGTTTTTGCATAAAAGTATGGATGGTAGTGAACAAATATCCAAATAAATTATAATTTTGCTTTCTGATCTCATTTAATATTTGCATGTACTGTACACTTCTACAGTATAATAACAACAGGCTTGTAGCTGTAAATAGTGTGTCCTTGTGGAAATAAACTCCGTCTATTAGTGTGGGTTTTATTGTCACATTTCGACCTCCACGTAAAAAAAGTGGTTTTGCATTTAGTGTGCCCTTAATTTTGAGTGTAATACGAGTCCTGAAGAGAGGATTTATAGTCAAATCAGTTTTAATGTCTTAGGTATATTTTTGTCGAGTTTCATAAATAGCTAGTTATATATATATATAGGTCAGTAGCCAGCTTTTCCCAGGGGAGGGGAGCTCGAATTTTATGGTAATGAAGCAAAAGTGGAGTGGGAAGGTACAGAGAAGGAAGCCAGGGAACAATATGCCGCACACAAAGATTGTCAGGGCCTGGGGGGCGTCTGAACGCTTTAAATTCAACTGAATTGAATAACCTTTTGTAATAATAAAATAAATACATTGGTTTTACCATTTACAATGACATAACTAATTGTGAAGCTGGACTATATATTTTATTTAATTTGGCCCTTAAGTTTTAGGCTTTACTGGGCTCTTATTAAAAATAAATAGCTAGTTATTATTAATTAATAATAAATAAATAAATAAATCAGTAAATAAGTATTACTAATAGTTAAAGTATGGGTTAATCTTAAATTATCATTATTGATATGACAAATGCAAGGTCATTATTGAAGGTATTATACCAATACCATACAAAGAAACCAATATTACACATGAGAGATAAGAACTGAACAATCACAAGAAATGTGTCTTTAATACTAGATTACACACGAGAAATTAATAAACAATAGTAATGGACATTAATCCTAGATTTTTGTTAGTATACCATTATTAATTAGGATTTGAACTTGGTTTTAAACGAATTTATAGCCACCATATTTTTTATATCTGCTTTTAAATCATTCCATAGTTTCAATCCAATGAAAATGGGTAGTTTTTGAGATGAAGACAATCTAAATTGAGGTATAACAAGCTTTGATCTATTTCTAGTCTGATACGAGTGGATTTCTTGATGAGTTACAAAATATCTATTTACCCATTGTAAATTAATGATTTTGCTCTTGCATGTAAATAAAAATAAAATGTGCCAGTTTGATTACATTATTGAGCTTTAGTAGGTTTAGCTCTTTAAATAATACACAAGAGTCAAGAAAATCAGGATCAGATAATAACCTTATTGCTCTTTTTTGGATAACAAAGATACCGCTTAATGCGTTGTTAGCGAGTTTCCCCAAACAAGGGTGCAGGACGTTATATAAAGAGAACAAGAGTATAATAACGAGCCAATATAACTTGTTTAGGGACTACATTTCTAAGTTTAAACATTATAGCAACGCTCCTTGAAATCTTTTTCACAATATAATTTACATGATCACTCCACTGCAAATTCTTATCTAGCATTATACAGGGTGTACATAAAGTCAGGATCTATTTTTGTGAAGCACTTGGAAATTATATGGAATTCAATCATAAAATGATAAAGTGGTAACATTTATTAAATAATTAAGAGTAGGATTCGACGTGACGCCCATCAGTATCCCTGCACAGCTCAAATCGTTCCGCAGCATTTCTAAACACGTTCTGGAGCATTTGCGGGGTTATGTTATCTGCAGCAGTTAGTATACGTGTACGTAAGTTTTCAAGACTCGTAATCTTCGTCTGATAGACGTGCGATTCGATAAAGCCCCATGCAAAGAAATCTAAAGGGGTTAAATCTGGTGATCTCGCTGGCCAAGGTCTGTTGCTTCCGCGTCCGATCCAGCGATTTGGAAAACGTCCATTTAGATAATCCTGAACAATTTTGGCATAGTGACAAGGAGCACCCTCATGTTGATAGACGATTGGGATAGGATTGTTGGTACCGTCGTCTATCAACATGATGGTGCTCCTTGTCACTATGCCAAAATTGTTCAGGATTATCTAAATGGACGTTTTCCAAATCGCTGGATCGGACGCGGAAGCAACAGACCTTGGCCAGCGAGATCACCAGATTTAACCCCTTTAGATTTCTTTGCATGGGGCTTTATCGAATCGCACGTCTATCAGACGAAGATTACGAGTCTTGAAAACTTACGTACACGTATACTAACTGCTGCAGATAACATAACCCCGCAAATGCTCCAGAATGTGTTTAGAAATGCTGCGGAACGATTTGAGCTGTGCAGGGATACTGATGGGCGTCACGTCGAATCCTACTCTTAATTAATTAATAAATGTTACCACTTTATCATTTTATGATTGAATTCCATATAATTTCCAAGTGCTTCACAAAAATAAATCCTGACTTTATATACACCCTGTACTAAGAAATTTTGTTACAGTACGCTCCTTTATAGCGATTTCATTAACATTAAGTTCATCAAGATATACATTCTTTTATTAGTAAAAATCATGAAATTTGTTTTACTGGTATTTAGGAAGAGTTTAGTGGTGGTCACACTGATGAATTCTGAATTAAATATATTCTTAGCTGAATTCACATCTTTGCAAGAAAAAGACAGTTGTATCATCTGCAAACATTATGAAATTCATTATATCAAATAATATATATTAATAATATAAAAGTGGACCCAGAACTGAGCCCTATGGCACACTATGTTTGACAAGCGCTTTAGTTGAGCAAAACGTATTTACTGATACAAAATGATATCTATTGATACAAATAACTTTTAAACCAATCACTGATTGCTTCTCTAAAGCCGTAACAATAAAATTTATTAAGTAGAATATTATGGTCTTTTACATCAAACGACTTACTCAAATTAATAAATATTGATATCATTATTTCTTTGTTCTCTTTAGCTATATTTGCATTTTCTATAAGATTTAAAATAGCTATTTCCGTTGTTTTATTATTACGAAAGCCATATTGATTTGGAGATAATAAATTGTAGGATTCTAAATATCGCTGTATTCTACTTTTTACAATTTTCTCAAAAACTTTGCTGAACACAGATAATGAACATACCGGCGGCCTGTAATTTGTTGCTGGCATAGGATCACCCTCTTTAAAAACGAGTGTTATACAACCAGTTTTTAGCATTGATGGGAATATTCCTTTGGAAAGTCTTTGATTGATAATTTTAGCCAAATTACAGATATCTCACCTTTAACAAGTTTCAATATAGGTAGAGGAATGTTATGAATGTTATTTTTTGTATTTTTAATTTATCAGTAATATTCCGGACCTCAGTAGAGGGTGCAGGAACATAAGAAAATGAATTTAGTGGGCTGGGTGGTACATATTCTTGGGATGAGTGATCATTATTTAGTAATTGTGAGCAAAGCTTATCCGCTATTGAAGTAAAATGTATATTTACAGTCTGCAATAGAAGTATCATCAATAATTTATTTATTATCAACATTTAATTTCCCTATTGAATTTTTCTTAATTTGGTTTCCGAGAAGACTGTTTATGGTTGTCCAAGTGTTTTTCATGTTTCCTTTATGTTTGGAAAATTGATTGTTATAATAGTTATATTTTGCAATTTTGATTATTTTAGTTAATTTGTTTCTGTATTGAGTAAATTGTACTTTAGGAAATTTTCTTTGAAATTGCAATTTGAATAATTTATCTCTGTTCTTTATTGAAGTGATAATTCCTGGCGTGATCCATGGATTTGCAAGACTTTTGGGCGAAACTGTTTTCCTAAGTGAAGTAATTACACACAAATATCTGCAGCAGTATTTACTTTTGACTATTGATAATAGGCAAAGAAAATTTATTCCGAGGTTGGAAATGTATAAAAAAGCAGACTTAAAATAAAAGAAATTCTTAAATTCCCTTGTTAAAAACTTAAATATCACCAACATCTGTCATTCAAAGAGAAAATGTACTTTATATTCAAACAATCTGAAAATTACAATTTGAAGAGCAAATTCATTTTCTGTAATTTGTCCCCATGGTATTTTTCAAAAAGATCAATAACCTAATCTAGGTCAATTTTCATATTATAATGGATATGCATAAGTGCCAGACCTGACAGTCTGTTCTCTGTTATATTATATCACATATAATTATGCAATCGTCTCAGTGCAGAGAAGCTTCTCTCACACTGCACTTGTTACTGGAAGTGTTGCCCCAAGTTTTAGTAGCTCACCTACTGTATGTTTAGATACATATCCTAATTGCAAATTTTCATTGCCTTCACGAGGGAATCAGCACGCTCACTTGGCTTGAGACTTGTGTAATTGGCTACTCAGAACGTCACGAGATATCAGTCTTCAATCTCATTGTTGGAGACAGACTGAACGATTTCTAGGCATTGTGAATGTACTTAAACTTTTGAATATTAATGTAGTATTTTCATATGACAATATTGTGAAGCCCTTTGTATATGCTATATTTTTCACAGTTTATGATATTTACTGAAAAATAACGGGGTTAATTAGTATCGACTTAGGTGAACATTTTTTCGAGGGAGGGGGCTCGATCGAGCCCTTCGAGACCCCCTCGCTACGAACTTGCATACATGTGTGTGTGTGTGTGTGTGTGTGTGTGTGAGACCTGGTTGGAAATGATCAACCAAATTGACTTCTGGGTGGAGTCGCGTTCGGTGATAATTGGCTACACGCTCGGCATCATTCAATAGCATGCGTTTTTCTTATTAATATCAGTTGTTATGCCTAAGAGAGTATTGCCGGTGATCATCAGCGCGGGTATGGCGTGGAAGTGCGGTGGGTGCGCGTTTTTGTGCGGTGGACGGGTTAGGTTAGTTAACTATACTCTATATTGAACTGGCACAGCCATCCCCCTTGGCACTCGCCCTTTGGCACCTCTCCATTTCCCACTACCCCCTTTCCAGTCCCCCTTTCCCCATTACGGGCTACGTCGTGGCCAATGTCGTAACACCTACTTCCCGGAGATCAGCGAAGTTAAGCGACATTGGGTCTGGGTAGTAGTTGAATGGGAGACCGTCCTCCGCGCCCAGATTATGTAGCGACCCGTGGTTCGGATCCCATGTAAAGCTGTAGGTCTAGCCCTGTTCAAAAATCAACTTTTTCTTATTTTCATAGGTTTCTGTACTTTTTCCCATGCTTTTTGATCTGAAAAGGCCGAAAATCACAACCATTTTGACCTACGTTGTTGGGAAGCATTGCCGCATGGAGCTTTAAGTTTTCTGCCTTGAAATCGGCCAAAAGCACCAGTTCCGGGGTCCCTTGAATCATGTTTTGCACTATAACTTTTTATCTAAACAAGATAGAGCAACAAAATAGGCACCAAATTAAAGTGTTTTTAATCCTCTTTCTAACTTATCCAATTATGATAGTCTTGGAACAAGAAATGGCACATTGGTACATACAAAGATTTCAGAAATATCACAAAATTCGTTTTCTCACACTCAAGGCAGACAAGGCGCCTTATTCATGACACAAATTTGAGATTAACATTTTGTCACAAGTCTAATCGATCAAGAAGTGAAAGCATTACATGATGATTAATTTCATAATGACATTTACACAGTCAGTTGTTGAGAGTTTGTTTCTTGAAGCTGTCAAAGCGGCGTCTGTTGAACTCCACAGCTTGAAGGAGATAGTCCCTTTGCTTGGCATCTGTTGTTATGACATTTGCAAAGTCGCTCATCATCTTGACACCACGTTCAGCAATGTCATTCACCGCTTTCAGATTCTTAACATAGTCCAACGCTTTTCTGTAGTCCTCATTCTGTGGCCAAGACGTGACAGGTTCCAGAAGCCACTCGGATCCAATGTTCAGTGTGTCCAGCAGGAAATGTGATTCTGGGCCAATGAGATCAACCAGGGTGGTCTTAGCTGTGACTCTCTGGAATAGAGGCTTTCCTGTTCTGAAGCTGTCTGGCTTCTCAGTGGCATGTAACTGGGCAGCAATGTCGTGCTTCAATGTGTCACTCAATCTACTGCTGAACAGGGCAAATGGCACGACTTCCTGCGTCAGGTACCATTTGTGGTTTTCCATCTTATTAAGTACTGCATCAGCAAGCTCTGGGTCAGTTTTCTTGTACTTCAACATGTCCTGGATTAGACTTAGATCATTCACGGGAGCATCTGCAGCAGACATTGACATCATCCATACAGGAGTGTAGAACAGCGCAAGGAAGGTGTTGAGTCTTTTCAGCTTTGATACAGTGTCTTCGTCGTACTCAAGTTGATCTGCAAACATCAGCATTTTCATGGAGTACAGGTTTCTGGCCATCCATCTGGCCTGATGAATGGCGCCTGGTCGACTCCAGTGAATACCTCGAGGAGGCGTTCCTCCAAGAACAATGACTGTCAGTTCAGCCATTCTGTAGTCGGCTCTTGGAAGCCTTTCTGCTGTTAGAATGTCTTGGAGTATTTCTTCACTGTTCTTCTTCTTTTCCTTCAGCCATTTGCTGTTGATAGCCAGTATCTTTGGGTTTTCCTTGGACAAGTCCGTCCAAACATCCTTCAGATGCTCAAACCAGGGATTATCTGGCCCTTCACCTTCCAACAGCTTCTCCCAAACTGCTCCTACTAGGATTTCCAGGATGTGATGTCGACAGGCCAGATAAAACACCTTTTTGTTCAGCATTTTCTCTAGCAGTTTGGCAGCTCCTCTGTGAACTCCACTGTTACTGGATGTAGTGTCAAAAACAAGGGCAGTAACATTATCCGTAAGTTCCCATGTCTCCAGTAAATCCATTGAAGCCTCAGCCTGAGCTGTGCCAGAAGAATTGTCGATGACAGGTACTCCCAATAACTTTCCTTCAGTGTATGAAGGTGGACCAGACACTAGCACAGCTAAAGTCTCTGAGGTACTTCCAGGTTCACTGCCCAGGACATCTTTGAGCAACTTTCCATCCCAGTGTAAGGCAGCGTACTGTGGGGGGTTTTCACAAAACTTGGACATGTGACTCTGGCTGATATTATACCTGGACAGCATTCTGTTGCGACGTGTTGTTGAGGTTGAGATGACGAAGTTATCCAGATCAGCCCCTCCAGCTTTCAAGGTGGCAGAAACCATGGCAGTAACTTGATTGTCTGATAAACCAAGACGATCAGCTGTATTGCAGATGACATCACATTCCATGACCTTCCTTGGAAACGTCAAAGTCACACTAGTCACAGTGTCTTGATGGTGAGAACATCCAGGACGAGGCTGATAGTAATCCATGTCCTCTGTGTTAGCGTCGTTGTCAGTTGAGTCACCCCAGGTAATGTCATCCACATGAACAACTGCCTCTTGTTCTGCTGCAGCTGTAAAATAGTACAACATGTTAAGACAGTAATTGTTAAGTACATGCTAAATATCGCAATGGAGTAAAACTTAAAACTTTTTGTAACGTTCAAAGTAATTAGTTTTACCTTGTTCTTGTCTATGCTGCAGTCTTTCATTCCTCGCTGCTTGCTGCAGGGATCTTGTCTCAAAAATCTTGTCATGACCAGACATATGACCTTTCCTCTCAGTCTTTTGGTCTTCGTAGAACCTGATATCCTCATCTTTCTTCTCTCTGGATAACAGTCTGTTGTTCTGTATTTCCTGGATTGCATCTGGAGCTCCTATATCGAACAGGCTGTCTAATTCCAGCACAAATGCTCCTCTTTTTCCTCCAGGGTTACTTGCTCTTCCTTTGCTTTTCACCAGAGCACGATGTTTCTCATGTACTGTAGTTTCATGAAGAGCTTCATTGCGTTGTACTGGTCATTGTCTTGATCCTAGCCATCTGCCAGAATGGGATGATAGATTCAACTGTTTCATATGCAAGGTCTTGAACCATGGGCCTCCCTGCATTTTCCGGTAAATTCTGAAGATTAAGGAAATACTGGAACGCCTGTCTGTTGGTGGGAAGCTGGGAACCACTGATAAAAGCTGAAGGGTATCCAACCAGGAAAGTTTCAGTGAGAGATCTGGTAGATGGCACAGTTGACACCTGCCTGTGGACAGTACGTGGAGGTTCTGAGATATCAACTGTGCGCCCACGGAGCTCCCTCAGCTCCTTGCTTAATGCCATTGTGAAGTTGTAACTTGTAGATGGTTTTCTAGATTCTGATTGAGTTTCTGTTGTTTCCTGAAAAATGATAGATAATTATTATTATTATTATTATTATTATTATTAATTATTATTTATTTATTATTATTATTATTATTATTATTATTATTATTGTTATTATTATTATTTATTAATTTTATGCTCTTTCATTTGATACCTAATTTGTTGCTCTATCTTGTTTAGATCAAAAGTTAAAGTGCAAAACATAATTCAAGGGACCCCGGAATTGGCGCTTTGGCCGATTTCAAGGCAGAAAATTTAAAGCTCCATGCGGCAATGCTTCCCAACATCCTAGGTCAAAATAGTTGTGATTTTCGTCTTTTTCAGGTCAAAGAGCATGGGAAAATGTACAGAAACCTATGAAAATAAGAAAAAGTTGATTTTTGAACAGGCCTACTGTAGGTCCCCTCCGTCATATCACCTTAGATGTTGCGAAGGAGGTTAAACAACCCCAATAAAAAAAATTCCCCATTACTCCCGCCTCCCTCGTACCAAATGCACCCATATTACTAAATTTTCTGACAAAAAATATCAGATATTTCTACAAATTCAATCCCAGTCATGGTAAAAAGCAAAATATTTTGTAAATAAAAAAATTATATTTAAAAAAATATTAAAGAAAGAAAAAATTCATTTCGAACAATTAAAACCATTTCTTTACCTTTATAGTTTTATGAAAAGTTTAATTTTTCAGTATGTATGTGTGTTCCCAACACCATCTTTCTCTTTCTTTCTCCTTGTGCTTTTTTATCCAGTATTCTCCTGCTGCAAGAATAATTAAAAAACCGCGCTAGTTTAATAACGGGAATATAATATATATACTAAGGTAGGTTGATTTTCCGCATTTTTTTAGATATCGACTTTGGACTAGTCGAGATACTCAAGGCTTAATATGATAACAACTGACAAAACATGTCAGATCCCTAGCTTTAACTGTTTTTTGAGGAAACCGTTTCAAAAATCGTCAAAAATCGTACCGAAAAATACCGCATTTTTTGAATTTTTGGCCGAAAAAATCATGCTATTTTCATAAAAAAATCCTGAAAAAAGTTACAATTTTATTGAAAAAAAGGAAAAAAACCATGTACAGAGTCAAATAAACACATTTAGATCCCAAGATCATCATAATTTTCACTGTAAGAGCCCTTAGAAGCAAAGGAAGGCCTCATCTGGCGGCTTAGGGCTTTGGCCAGAATGTGTTTGTGCCTTGATTCGAGTCCATAAACAGTATGGGAAGCTTCAGATGTCAGCTTCACGGCCCTTTCAACACTCTGAGAATGTGAAGGAAGATCAGGCAGCTCCAGCTTGGTGCCATTCAGCAATGCTTCTTGAAGCTCCTGGTCAGAAAAGTCTTCTGTGAGAGCAGGTTCACAGATGCCACTTTGAGAAAGGTTGATTAGTTCTGACCAGTGGGTAGCTTCAATGTTGATGGCTGTGATCTTCTACAGCCTCTTCTTGGCTGGCTTCCCACTTCTGAAAGAATAATAATTAATTTATTTTTTATTCCAGTTTAAGATTTAATCCCTATTAGTCTCAGAATTGCTGATTTAATTTAACTTAAATTAAAAAAAAAAAAACCCGAGTTCTATAAATCCCCATAATCGAATTTTTTTTCAGAAAGAAGGTAAGATTATTTCCATTATCAGAGGGGAAGGGGGGAATTGGGATAAGAAAATGTAAAAAAAAATTCGATTATGGGATTTATAGAACTCGGGCCTTTTTTTTTATTAAATAATCCCCATAATAAAATTTTTTTTTCACATTTTTTAAATTAATAAATGCTTACCTGATGGACAGAATTTTCTTGAGAGCAGCTTCTCTCACTTCCAAGTCTTCAGACTTCATCATGGAGTACAGCACATTCTCGGGCAGCAAGGCAAAAGCATTGTACTTCAGGTTCTTGAAAGCAACACCCTGGATTTCTTCAGACTGCTGCTTGATCCTCTGGATCATGTTGAAGATGTACAGCTGCTGATTGTGGAACTTGCTGTCCATTTTGATCTCAAACCAACTGACTGCATACACTTCCACAATGAACTTGATGGTCTGGTAAAGCTTATCCTGTAGTTCTGGAGGGTAAGCACCTCTGGTCCACAGACACATCAATCTAATTGCCAAAGTCAACCATCTTGCATGGTTTAATGGTCCAATTTTCCAGGCAGCAAATCTTGGGTTGAATTTGCCCCTGGAAATTCCAAGCACATACTCCAAAAGAAGCTTCTGGTCGCTACTGAGATCATTCAGTGTCTCCTTAGCAAATTCCATGTCATCCAGGGGGCCACTGAGTGTGGTGAATTCCACTTGTGGCATATCTTGGTAGTCAATTTCACAGAGTTTTCCCAGCGGACCAGTGAAAGCAGTGGGACTTTTGGTACTGCCATCAAGATGCTTGAAAACAGCTCTGAAAGGAAGTTCATTCTGATGGAGTGAACAGCCAATGGTGTGCAATTTCCGCTCAATTTTATTTTCCAGAGCTGTTACAAGGCCTCCCTCCCAGCCAGTGTTTGTATTTGTGTTGTCAAGGAGGACAGCTTTCAGGGTATGAACACTGTTAAACTCCTCCAAGACACTAGCAACTTCTTCACCAAGAAGAACTCCAGTCGCACCTTTAATTGGGATGACTGTGAGTAAGATATGTTCCACTTTCAGTTCCCGGCTCCTTTGTGAAAGTCAAATGGTGCTCTTGTCCCTTTCCTTTCTTCAGCTTAGTCTCCCCATTTTCATCCTTAACTTCTCTGTACAGCAAAGTGTCCTTGTCAACTTTCCCATCAACCCCAATACAGACTAACTTTTCCAGACCCTCATTGTGCTTTTCATCACTTTTCACTTTCATTCTAGCTTTTTCCCTGTCCATTTTCGATTTATCAACTATTATCTGTTTCACATCAAGGCCAGGCTTAAGCAGGTCCATAGCTTGTAAGTCCAGGAGGAAGGCATTAGCAAGACTTGCCCCAAGATTGGAAGAAACATCACCCCTGATCAGTTCCATGGCATATCTGGGGGTTTTCAAAAAGCTGTAACCTCCACTTGGGTGCCTCCTTGGTTTGAACTCTTCAGCTTCACCAACAGATAGCTGAAATGAAAATAAAAAATAAATTACTAAAGCGAAAATGGGGAAAAAAGTGGAAAAATAGGGGGGGAAATGGTTAAAAATTCAGGTAAAAAGTCGGCGAAAATGGGCGAAAAAAAGAATAAATTACTAAAGGGAAAATGGGGGAAAAAAGGGGGGAAATAGGGACAAAAAGTAGGGATAAATTTGGGTAAAAATGGGATAAGATATAAGAAAAAAATATATTACCTCTCCTGATTCTCCTGAGCTGGATTCAAAAGAAATATCTTGTGAAGGTGTGGAGGCAAAAGTGGCCAAATGAACTTCCTGCTGCTGTTGAATCTGGCTTTGTAATCTTTCTGCTTCAGCTGCAGCCCTCTGGTCTCTCTTCACAGCAGCTTTATCCACAGATCCCAGCTGGAAAGAGCCCTTGGGTCCTATTTTGGCCTCTGATCTCTCAAGTATTCCCTCTCCTCTACTGGAACCTGAAATATTGAAGTATATTAAATAGCGGATCTAAAATAAGAGATAAAATCCTGACAAAAATTGATTATTAATTTCTATTATCCGGGGGGGCGGGGAAAGGAAGATTACAGGAGGAAAATGCTGTGCTGTGTTTCACAATTTTCTTTCTTGCACTTCACAGCATTGTCATCACAGGGACGAACAGGTAGCTTACAGGTGCAAGCAGAAATGTCAAAAAGTTTATCCAGATTTTCCTCCAGATTCTGCTCCTGGACTGTAGAAAGAGATTTCCTGTTTATCGCTTTTGCTTTCTTGAAGCACACTTTATCCACCAATTTCACTACATAATATTCCTCATACAAGGGCAGCCGCGGGTTCACTGCCTGCCAGATCTCAATCACATCCTTTGCTATCATTTTAGCAATATCATAGTCTTCCAAGTCCGTGTGGCTGTTTTGGAGGAAATAACTGTACTGAATAACTTGGCGGAGGGTAGGAGGCTATGTTTTATTCAAAGGGGAAGGCTGGCCACTGAATTTTTTGGCACTATCACTTCGAGTTAACACTGCAGACTTCCGTTTTTTGCTCATTTTTATGAAATATCTGAAAATAAACACAATTAAATGAACGCATCATAAAATAACTTAATTTAATACACATTTTATAGGTAAATATCATTAAAAAATACAAAATAATACACTAATAAACATCTATAATGCATTTACAATAAGTTTCAAGCATCGTTTTGTTAAAAAAGCCGAATTTTAATTGATTATTTTGATGAAATAAGGTCCGATATTTTGTTTGTTTACATTGCGCGAATGTCGCGCGCGCGATTTTACGCGTAAAATTGGGCAACTTTACAACTTAAAAATAATTAACAATCCTCAAAAAATACAATCATTTTCACAAATATGAGTTGGTGCATCGTTTTTTATACATTAATACCTTTCTATCTAGACTAGTCCAAGATCACAGTTCCAAAATCAACCTACCCTAATATATACATATATGATGAAAATAATCACGAAGGAAAAAGGAAACACAGAATGGTGCTCAAGCGCTTTCGTCTAATGACATCCTCAGGAACACTGAAATAAATAACAAGTTCGAGACTATATATAGGTCACACTAAAAACATAAATAAAAACTGTAGGAGGAGCATACAAATTTATAAGGGAAAGCTACCAGAGTTTTAGCATTTTGCCCCTCTTGTCTAAATCCGTTCTGAACGAATTCAAAACAACAGGCTCAAGCGAAAAAAGTCCCTGGCTAATGTTGAAATTATTTGTAAGTTGAATAATGGCAAACTCAAGAATATTTCTATTAACAATGTTGCTTGAGTGAAACAAAATTGAAGCATTATTCAATCAATACAGTGGGATAACTCTGACAAATGGACGAAAAGGGCACTGGACGACTGTCCCGTTCTAACGGAATATTGATGCCGTTTTACACGCGTGTTTTTTGGAATTTGTCTTAACAAGGCAAAACGAACTTTCTATCGTGTGAATAACAACCCTCGCACTTTGTCGAAGAATATTTTAGTACTTCACTTTATCTAAGGTTTTTTAGGCGTTGTGAATGTACTTAAACTTTTGAATATTAATGTAGTATTTTCATATGACAATATTGTGAAAAATATCATAGTAAAGAATAGTCCTGCCAATAATTCAGGCATTATCTGTAAAATTGGTTGTAAACAATGTGATTCCTTTTAAATTGGACAGACGGAAAAGGATTTGAACACGCGTGTAAAACGGCATCAATATTCCGTTCGAACGGGACAGTCGTCCAGAGCCCTTTTCGTCCATTTGTCAAGAGTTATTTCACTTTATTGATTGGAATAATGCTTCAGTTTTGTTTCACTCAAGCAACATTATTAATAGAAATATTCTTGAGTCTGCCATTATTCAGCTTACAAATAATTTCAACATTAACCAGGGCCTTTTTTCGCTTGATCCTGTTGTTTTGAATTTGTCCAAAACGGATTTAGACAAGAGGGGCAAAGTGCTAAAACTCTGGTGGCTTTTCCTCATAAATTTGTGTGCTTCTCCTACAATTTTTTTTGTAACCTACAGTATATATATTATATAGTCTAGAACTTGTTATTTATTTCAGTGTTCCTGAGGATGTCATTAGACGAAAGTGCTTGAGCACCATCCTGTGTTTCCTCTTTCCTTTGTGGTTATTTTCATCATAAATATTATTCACGTGTTACTTTCGTGAAATAATTTTCATATATATATATATATATATATATATATATATATATACACACAGAGAGAGAGAGAGAGAGGGAGAGAGAGAGAATTTTTATAATGAATATATATATCCTTTGTTTTGTAAACATACAGGGCGGTCCGAAAATCGCGATCGGCTCGGCCTTGTTGTAATGTAATTTATGTTGTAACTTATCTTATGTAGATGCCAAAACGACTGCATATCCATTCACTCGCCTTAATTTTCTTTAAAAAAAAGCATCATGGCTGTAATATCATCTGCTCTTTTTATAATTAATAGTAGTTGGTGTTGACTTTACTCTTATTATACAAATTATTTCAAAACAGATATAAAAAATGGTCATAATAATAATATAATAATAACAATAATAATAATAAAATAATAATAACCTAATGAAGACTAAAATGAAGAAAGCAAAATTCAGTACTTATTTCTTTAAGGGTCAAGTAGTTTTACTCGCCTCAGACGAATGGTTTTACCTTGCAAAGGCTCGCCGCAGGGAAGGAACAAAGCCCTCCTATGAATTCGTCCTCAGGGACTCGTAAAGAGAGAGATAACACCCTTTAACAGCTTCCACTCTTTAGGGATGGCTTTGTGCGAGCTTCCAACCCTCGCGCAGACAACCGTTCTGATTGGAAAATGGACTGAAGTACAAGCCATGGTTCAGGTGAATTCTTATCTTAGGGTGTGTGTGTGTGGTGCATGCGAGAGAGAGAGAGAGATGCGGGAGGTATGAGATTTAAGGAGATTAATTGTATGCACGGCCTAAGAGTAAGAAGATCAAGAAGGATAAAACGAATCAGCTAAATTCCAAAGTAATACTAGATATTTGCGTAACTAATAATTATATATTAATTCATTAATAATTATTAATATTTTTTTTAATTATCAGTATATTATGAAACCATAAAAACCTGAATTTCAAAGCACAATTCGAAATAAACAATAAAAAGATAACATCCATAAAGATCATTTCCCTATAACGTGGGGATGAGTATGCCCCAAGGGCCACCTGAACCAGAGCAGAAACAGAGTAAGCGGCCATCTCAACGCCACCCGATGACAGCGGCCAGGACCGAACCAATGCCACACCGCTCGGAGTCCGCCACCGTAACCACTGAACTACCGAGCGTCCGGAGTAAACAATAGAACCTACACCCATTTCTTGGACAAGGCCAAATAATCGACACTAAAAAACTAACTTAACCTAACCTTATTTAACTTAAACTAACCTAAAATAACTTCTCGATTGTTTGGTCTTGTCGATCAGATGTTAGTCCAAAATAATACGCACTCGAAGTATGAAAACAAAAAATATTTAAGTTATACCAAGCAATCTCGTGACAGGACAAAAACAAGAGCCTAGTTCTGTGATAAACAGAAGGTAAGGCAAGTAGTATGTGCGAAAAAAGTGCGATGGGGCAGGGGTGCCAATGCTAGTGAGGGGAAAGAAGTGAATAGAGAGGAAAAGGGAGGAAAGAGACGAAAAAGCAGAATTTTAAGCTCTCAAACGGGGTTGGAGGATGATAAGGGGAATAGGCGATAAGATAAGGGGATGGGAGTGCAAAACCCAATGTTGCTCTAAATATAGAGTAACCTAACGTAACTTAACACGTTAAATGACTCATTCATAAATCAATTAAATCTGAGGAACTCTATTCGAAAAATAGGCATGTCGATACTGTTCTACTTTGGGAGAAAAGCAGTAATCGTCAACAAGTTCTATTAAAATAGTAGACAAACCTTTAGCTGTGATCTCATTAGACACCTCATCGTGGTAAACGTTGATGTCGTGGTAAAAATATTTTAAATTATCTATGATCACGCGGTTCACGTTTTATGTTGCGGGGTGTAATCCGTGATGTGTAACATGACGTAATAAGATTTGTCGTACTATTTGTCAACGAACTTCGTCTTCATCTATTTATTCTTCGTTGCGAATACACGCATTTATCGAGTGTTCAGTAGCAGTGATTTTGATAACTTGTTTTTCAGGGAAGTTAACTCGCGAGTAAATCAACATATTTACAATAGTGTTCGGTGCCTTCATATTTAACTTAAAATACGTAATTGACCTTCCTTTAGTATTTAATTATAACTAAATTCACGTTGGTTTAAAGTAGCCAAAGTGGTGCTATAAAATTTTCTTTGCTGTGTTTGAAAAATATTTCGCCCTTCGAGGCGGTAAGCCAAACAGCGTTAAAGCAGTTAAAGTACAATGTGGTTCCATAAGGCTGTTTTGCCTTTGCCTTGAAGATTATATTCGAGAAGGTGTTAACCCCTTCCAAGGCACTTAGGCCAGACAGCGTAAGCAAACGATTACCCTCTCAAAAATAGATAAATTCTTTACTTTTGCATTTCCGTTTACTTAAGTACTGTTAACTGCATTAAAAATAGAAAATATGACTGGGCCGAGTAAAATGAAAACCGAATGCTTTAAATGTAAAAGTTCAACATTGGTGTGTTGACTTTCCTGAAGATAATTTCAGCAACATTACGACTCTGAGTGTATGTTTATTGTGTAGACTTAGAGAAAACAATGAAAGGAAGTTAAAGGGCTGAAGAAAATTGCAAAATTCTTGAAGCTTGGTTTGTGGCACTGGCAATCCAAACCAGTGGACAAGGCCACAGTGAAAACCCAACTTGGATATAAATTCTAAGGTTGAACGTTTAGAACAAAACATGGCCCGTATGGAAACCAGAGTGAGTATTTCGAAAAGTAGGAAAAATGAACAAGAATTCAAGGTGGTCAAAAATAAAAGACCCTCGAAACCGAAATACAAATACAAGGATTCTGAACCCATTACCATAAATAATAGGTTTGACTTACTTGCTGACGAAGAGGAGGAGTCCTTTTTAATTGGGGATTCTCTAGTCAGAAATCAAGTGGACTTTATCGGAGCTAAACACGTGATCAAAAGAAAACTTAGATGTTTTCCAGGCGCCGCAAGTCGGACAATAAATCAAGAATTAGACAACATTAACGTCAAGAGTAAAAGGTGTCCCATCATTGTACATGTTGGTAGCAATGACGTTTTTCAGAGAGGGACAAGAAGGCAGACTGAGCTCATTGTAAGAGTTTAAAAGCCTAACCGATAAGACTAAAAAAAACTGACATGGGAATGGCTGTAGGAATTCTCCCGAGAATGCATGATAAAGGTTATACCTTAAGTAAAGCTATTAGCATAAACAATAGTTAAACGCATTTGCGAGGGTAAAAGAATAAAATTTGTTGATTTTTGGCCTACATTTTTCGGTAGTGGAGAATACTTTGGCTCGGATAGGATTCATTTTAATTGAAAGGGTAAGAAGAAATATGACGCTCTTCAGAACATTAGCTTGTATAATCTTTTTAAATTAGGACCTTTCCAACCAGTAACTGATCCTACTCCCCCAGCAGTTAGTCCTACTCCCCCAGCAGTTAATTCTACTCCTTCAGTAGTTAATCCTACTCCACCAGTCATTAATATTACAAGTGCATTGTCTGAACAAGTTTCCCCTTAGCGTTAATTGATTTAACTGCTTCGGGAAACATCTCCGGTCAGATAGGAGAAACAATAACATAAAATCTCTTAAAATTGTACCATTTAATGTCAAGTCAATCAGAAACAAACTAATGGAATTTATAGCGCTAGTCAAAACTCAGAACTTTGACATCATAGAAATAACTGAATCCTGGGTTTATTCTGAATCAAGGGACTTTGTAGGAAGATTTGAAATGGTAGGTTACAAAATGTTTCACAAAGATAGGAATGGAAGGGAAGGAGGCGGAATACTTTTATATGCTCGTGACTTCCTGCACCTGGTAAATAGTACCATTGTTTCTGCTCATGAAATGTTGGGAATTGAACTAAATTTGAACAATAAAATAGTGCATCTATTTCTAGTATACAGGTCTTCTCACTACCCTGTTGATAAGGATATGAACTTGTATAATCAATTAAGTAGATCAATGAACAATAAGATTATTGTAATTTTTGGTGATTTTAACCGCGGTAATATAAGTTGGGAAAACAAAACATCTGATGCTGAAGGCTCAAAACTATTGGAATTTGCAGATAATAATTTAAGTCAATGGGTTGATTGTCCTATTAGGGGTAATAGCAAACTAGATCTCATATTCAAGAGCGAAGGTGATCTAGCATCTACCCTGACGATTGGTGAAACTTTGAGTAAGAGTGATTACAATTTGATCAGGTTTCACCTCGGGGTGCCAATTAGTACTCGAGAAAAGACGCACAAAACGATGGATTTCATCAGAGCAAATTTTGAAAGTTTTCGCGAAGTAGTTTAGACACTCTTGAAGTTCTAATAAGCAAGGATGTACAAGGTCACCTGGAGCTTATATAGGGATTAATTTAGAATATTACAGGACACTTTTGTACACACCAAAATACTCGTAGTTTCCTCCTTGTCAACCAAGACGCCGAAATGGTTCAACAATGCTATTACGGAAAGAAATAGAGCCTATAAACTACTAAGTCACATTGCAACCAGATTAATTCAGAAAATTATATAAACCTCCGTTGGAGGGTTAAATCCTTAATTAGATCAACGAAACGTGATGAAGATAGACTTTCCTCATTTTGTAAAGTTAACCCTAAGGAGTTTTTTGCCCATGTTAATAGCAGGAAGCCAACTAAAAATTCCGTAGGTCCCCTAAAAGATAGAAATAGCATACTGAATTTCAGTGATATAGATATAGCTAATACGTTAAACGAGTTCTTCGTTACAGTCTTCAGGGAAGACGACTTACATGAAGTATCACATCCACAGATTTTATGACGGTGACCATCCCTGACAGACCATACGTTTTACGAGAGATGAGATACAACATCTAATTGACAAGATGAATTAGTACAAATCACCTGGTACCGACTTATTTCTTCCAAGGGTATTAAAAGAGGTTAGCCACAATATTGTTGATGATGTAGTAACGATATTCAAATAATCATTCGAATTAGGGAAAGTTCCACCCGACTGGAAATTACAAAATGTAACACCAATCTTTAAAAAGGGGGAGAGACAAAATCCTTGTAATTACCGCCCGATCAGTTTATCGCCAATTGTCGGCAAGCTATTGGAATCCATTATTACAAAACGTGTTGTGTATCACCTTGAATCAAACAATTTAATTTTCGATTCTCAACATAAAATCAGGCGACATACTGTAGACCTTGTCTAACAAACCTCTTAGAATTTTTCCGGATTATGTATACTTTATACGACTCAACTAGAGCAATAGATATAGTGTATCTTGACTTTCAGAAAGCCTTCCACAAAGTCCCTCACACGAGATTGATGACTAAAGTTAGAGGACTAGGAATTACCGGACTTGTTTCCAACTGGATTGAAGACTGGTTAAGAGATAGAAAGCAAAGTGCCAATAAATGGAGTAGCTTTGGAGTGGGCTCTCTGCTACTAGTGATGTTCCAAATGGTTCTGATCTTGGTTCTTTACTGTTTATCATCTATATTGACGATATAGACGTTGGGCACCTAAGTACAGTTTCCAAATTTGCAAACGATATGAAATTAGGAAGTAGTGTAGATACTGAGGAGGGCGTAAGAACCCTTCAAAATGATCTTGATAGGTTGGGCGAATGGACTGCTACTTGGCAGATACCATTCAACTTGTACAAATCTACAGAACTACAGAAGCTAAGGCTAACAAAGACCCTAAGATCCACTCTAAGGTTAGCCCGAGAGAAGGAAGAGAATAGGGGGTTAAAAGAAGAGAATATGGGGTTAAGCAAGTAGCAAAACCTATCATTCGTGGGTTAGCACTCATTCAGAAAAAGAGAAACAAAGACTCACCATCATCATCCGCCAGCCACTGCCGACAAGTCGGAAAAATAGTCGAAGAGAATAGGAAAGGGGTGAAAGATGAAAAGAAGTAAAATAAGAACGCTTACAAACCATGCAAACGGTCTTAACTCAAACACTGTCATACCATACAAACTAGACATGCAAGTAAAGAGAGGATAAGAAAAGAAAAAAAAGTATGAAGAGTATAACAAAAAGTGGATTAGTTTACGCTACGAGCTACATTTAAGTTCGTGTTAGTCTAATTTTTTTTTTGTTAATATAATTTTATTGCTGGCATGTCACAAGCTGGCATTAATTGTCAATAAACTCATCCTCGACCATTAACCCCAGAGCTGCTGTTGCTAATTGTTTTATTATTTTAAACGACGTTAATATTTTCAAAATGCATATCTAAACGGTTTTTAAACATATTAACGCTGCTAGAGTTCACGACGGACGCGGGAAGATTATCACATTTATCAATTACTTTAAACGTAAAAAAGTTTTTAGCAATGTTAGTGATGAAACGTCTACCACGTAATTTGGGTATTTTCCGTTTGGGGGCTAGCAGCGAATTTTAATGAAAATCGATATACTGATGTAGTTTTGGTCACTGATTTCAAAAATAACTTTCTTTTTTTGGAGAAATGAAAAACAAACATGATAGAGCACTTTAAATAATTAATGTGGTTTAATTAGTTTAAACTAGTTACAGAGGATTGTGTTAAATTTAGCCAGTCACAAACTGCTACTGTTTATGAAAAAGTGCTCTAAGTGTGGGAAAGTGTGTTCCTTTGATAAAAATACCCAGTTTTTTCGTTGCCAAAAGCGTTGGTCAAATGGTAAAAAGTGCAACTTTACGAAGAATACTTTTTTGAAGGATCCCGGCAGATCTGTAAAAGTAACAGAAAAAAAATAAAGAATTAATGCCCAGTTAGGTCAATTGAATGCCCGGTTAGGTCAACTGTATGCCCTTGACGATTGGTCAGGTTAAGTCATGATATTTTCGTTAAAAACACATTAATTATTGAAAGTGCTCTAACATGTTTGTTTTTCATTTCTCCAAAAAAAGAAAGTTATTTTTGAAATCATTAACAAAAACCACATTAGTATACCGATTTTCATTAAAATTTGCTGCTAGCCCCCAAACGGAAAAGATCCTGTAATTTAAATCCGTTATTACGAGTATTGCTATTATCGAAGGGCAAATGTAAGTTAATGAACATAGGTTAAAGAACCCGAAGACCGTGTTGGTGAAGAACTTGACTAAGACTAGTAGTATGGGCACAAAAGGAGAGAGTGCAATGCAATTGCAAATGCTGATCAATGTTGCAAACGGTTATGCAACATGGGGAGGGGAATGTTGCAAAATATTATGCAACAAAGGGGATGTGGAGGCAATAACAAAAAGGGATTATGCAACTTGGTGGCGGAGTTATCCCCCAAGAGAGAGAGGAAGAGAGGTGTTCGATTGGCAGGAGCCAAGCGCATATTAAGACTTCAGCCGAGCGGCCATTGTCTTATAAGTTCCTAATCAGCCAGTTGGCTTAACTGGCTGAGTTGTCAGATTACGCTATTTATTTAATTAAAGCATATATTCAGGCTTAATCCGCCAGTTGGCTTAACCAGCCAGTTGACTTAGAAGGCGTAAATGGCTTGTTCAGGTGTACATTATTAGGGTTGAGATGCCAGATTGCGCTATTTATTTAATTAAAACATATATTCTGGCTTAACGAGCCATTTGACGTAGAATATCTAGAAAGCAGGTATGTATATATATATTTCCTTTTTCAACTGCCAGATTGCGCTATCGAGATATTTTTGACAGTTGGCTTAGAAATCCGTCAGCCATTTTAGAAGGCAGCCATTTGATATATTTAAATGTCGTGCACAACCAAAAGAATTAAATAAAACACGATTACATCATTCTGTTTATTTCGAAGAATTAATGGATTCAATTTCACGAAATATATAGAAAATAAATATAAAATCAAACAATGGAACATATATGATCAAAATAAAAAATAATAATAGCATAAGAAATACGAACAAGAAATATATATATATATATATATATATATATATATATATATATATATATATATATGATGAATAAAACCACGAACGAAAGGAAACAGAGAGTGGTGCTCAAGCGCTTTCGTCTAATGACATCCTCAGGAACAATGAGGATGTCATTAGACGAAAGCGCTTGAGCACCACTCTCTATTTCCTTTCCTTCGTGGTTTTATTCATCATAAATATTTTTCACGTGTTACTTTCGTGAAATAATTTTCATATATATATATATATATATATATACACACACATATATATATAAAATAAAAAATATACAAAACGATGTAGTATAACCATCAGTATATTAGTACAGGAAAAACAATATATATACAGTTATATTAAATAATTAAATATATTGAAAACAATAAAAAAAAAATAATAATACACAAAACGAAGGAGTACAATCATCACCATATTAGTACGGGAAATATATATATATATATGTATATATATATATGTATATATATATATATATATATATATATATATATGTATATATATATATATGTATATATATATGTATATATATATATATATATGAAAATTATTTCACGAAAGTAACACGTGAAAAATATTTATGATGAATAAACCCACGACGGAAAGGAAACACAAATGGTGCTCAAGCGCTTTCGTCTAATGACATCCTCAGGAACACTGAAGTACATAAAGAATTACAGCCTATATATAGGTTACAGAAAGAGAAAAAAAAAAAAATATATATATATATACAATAAACGGAGAAACGAAATTAAAGGATTGTGGAAGGAGGCACACAAATTTATAAGGAAAAACTCGATTTTTAGCACAAGATTAAGATTTGTTTCCAAACAATGTTATAGATAAAAAAAAAAAATAAAATAAAAATAAAATATATATATACAAATTTATACTGGAAATCTGCCCAAGTTTTAGCACTCTGCTCTTTTTGTATATAAAAATTGAACAATTATCGATTTTTAGCACAAGATTAAAAGATTTGTTTCCAAACAATGTTATAGATAAAAAAAATATATATATACAAATTTATACTGGAAATCTGCCCGGGTTTTAGCACTCTGCCCTATTTTTTTTGTATATAAAAATTGAAAAATAAAAGTTATTAGGGTGGCATACAAATTTTACCAAAGATTTAGCGTTCTACCTTTCTTATCTAAATCTGTTCTGAAGGAATTCAAAACAACAGGATCGAGTTGAAAAAGACCTTTGCTTATGTTGAAGTTATTTGTTAGTTGGATAATGGCAGACTCAAGAATATTTCTATTAACAATGTTGCTAGAGTGGAATAAAACTGAAGCATTATTCCAATCAATACAGTGGGATAACTCTGACAAATGGACAAAAAGGGCACTGGACAATTGTCCTGTTCTAACGGAATATTGATCCTTTCCCGTCTGACCTATGTAAAAGGAATGTGATTCCTTTTACATAGGTCAGACGGGAAAGGATTTGCACACACGTATAAAACAGCATCAATATTCCGTTAGAACAGGACAATTGTCCAGTGCCCTTTTTGTCCATTTGTCAGAGTTATCCCACTGTATTGATTGGAATAATGCTTCAGTTTTATTCCACTCTAGCAACATTGTTAATAGAAATATTCTTGAGTCTGCCATTATCCAACTAACAAATAACTTCAACATAAGCAAAGGTCTTTTTCAACTCGATCCTGTTGTTTTGAATTCCTTCAGAACAGATTTAGATAAGAAAGGTAGAACGCTAAATCTTTGGTAAAATTTGTATGCCACCCTAATAACTTTTATTTTTCAATTTTTATATACAAAAAAAATAGGGCAGAGTGCTAAAACCCGGGCAGATTTCCAGTATAAATTTGTATATATATATATTTTTTTATCTATAACATTGTTTGGAAACAAATCTTTTAATCTTGTGCTAAAAATCGATAATTGTTCAATTTTTATATACAAAAAGAACAGAGTGCTAAAACTTGGGCAAATTTCCAGTATAAATATGTATATATATATTTTATTTTTATTTTATTATTTTTTTTATCTATAACATTGTTTAGAAACAAATCTTAATCTTGTGCTAAAAATCGATAGTTTTTCCTTATAAATTTGTGTGCCCCCTTCCACAATCCTTTAATTTCGTTTCTCCGTTATATTATATATATATATATATATATTTTTTTTTCTCTTTCTGTAACCTATATATAGGCTGTAATTCTTTGTACTTCAGTGTTTCCTGAGGATGTCATTAGACGAAAGCGCTGAGCACCATCTGTGTTTCCTTTCCTTCGTGGTTTTATTCATCATATATATATATATACACACACACACACACATATATATATATATTATATATACACACAATTATATTAAATAATTAAATATATTGAAAATAAATATACATCAAAATACTTTAGGTTCTACGGCGCAAAACACTAAACTCACACGTGATCGAGTCTCCATTCACATCGTTATTGCTTTGCACTACACGATAAATATGTCCAAGCATTACTTCACCGCTCAAGGTGTGCAGGCGCCTGTACTCGATATAAATGGCCTTCATATCGTTCAATACTATTTTTGTGCCCACTTTACATTCCGTTGGCAAGTTATCTTTAAACACGGCTAGAATAAAATAAAAAACACGCACAAAGAGGTCATCGCTAGCCATAACGTCATTATTAAATACAAGTTTATAAACACGACTTTCCAATCGAGGGTTTTTTCTTACCGTCCCGAGCTTTCCAATCATGAATTTTTTTCCACTCTGCATAGCGGCAATTGAAATAATCTTCTAAGTCGTAACGACAGCCACTCATTATATAGAGATACAGCTCTTCAGGGTGAACAGTGTAGGCGAGCTCTGCTCTGTACCGCTCGAATGCTTTGTACCAAAGTTCGAGATATTTCGAAGAGTCTAAACCTTTTAAATATGCACCCAGCTCTAGACCATTCTCGCCTTGTTCATTCCTACATTCGATAAATCTGTCGAGCAGAGCGGTGTAAGCGTATTCAAGAACTGTGTCAAAATAAATCATATCCTTAACATGAGCGTCTAATATAGGCTTCAGCTTGCGGAATCCGACGATTTCAAACATTCTGTCGAGGATGAAACGGTTTCGCGTAGGGACAAGAACGTTATTATCAGATGCATTCTTCCACATCCGTCGTATATCAATGCATGGCTGATCGTTTTATACACAAAGTGCAAACAACGGCATATGAGGGAGCATCACTAATCTGTTATCTTCTTGTACCTACACCTGCAGGTATTTTATAACGATCCTCTCCTCACTTCTCAACTATCACGAAGACTCTATTCATCTCAACACTGAAATAAATAACATTACGTTTGTTTGTTTGCCTACAAGTCGTTTCAAGTACATAGTTAATGGCACCGGTTTCGCGCCTGAACACGCGCAATGACTTCGTCACGGACACATCGTACACGGCGTTGAGAATGCTTCTCAAAGGAAGTTCCATCGTATTCGCACGTCTACTCAGTTCAAGCTCTGAGATGACTATGAGCCACAGGTCGGCGGATCGGCACGACGGGCGGAGTGCGTCACGCAGATGAAACGTGTACGGGTTTGTTCGAACTCGTGTGTTTCGGAGGGTGAGGTACACGGGTGGGCGGCTCGATGGGGGTAGCGAGTCACACCATAAACTGCTGAAGCGTGTACAGGCTTGTTCGAATAATTGTGCCCCATTATACTGGGCAAACAGAATTTTCCGTTACATTAAGCATTACCGGCTTTAATGTTTTATCACTCACCAGACGTTCATTTCCACAAACTAAACATCTTCACAATCCCTTGCACTATTTGAGAGAAACATATGCCCATATTTATCCTTTTTCTTTACCAATCGATACTCGTTTCTAAAGTCTGTTAAAAACTCACACAGCGCATTAGCCACAACCTCACTACAAACCTCGTCATGATATACAGGGGTTGGACAAAATAATAAGAACACCTTCATAAATGGCGGTTTTTATTCTTAATATGGAGTTGGTCCTCCTTTAGCGGCAATAACAGCTGCAATGCGTCGGGGAATTGATTCATACAGCTTTTGGACAGTGGCTAGAGGAATCCTGAGCCATTCTTCGAGCAAACCCTGCTCCAGTTCCTCCAAAGACGCCGGCGGGGGGGAATCGGCTTCTGACCTGCTGCTCCAACTGACACCACAGATGCTCGATAATGTTAAGATCCGGGGATTGTGGAGGCCAATCCAAGCGTTCTACTTCACTAACATGCTCTTCAAACCAGTTTTTAACGACCCCAACGGTGTGGATTGGTGCATTATCAACCTGGAAGACGGCGCCGCCATTGGGAAACAGCGTTTGGACCATGGGATGGACCTGGTCAGCCAATATTGACAGATAGACCTGGGCGTTAACCCTACCATGCAGTACTACAGCTGGGCCAAGAGTATTCCACGATATTGCTGCCCAAACCATCACAGATCCGCCTCCATGCTTAACGGTTGGGGTCAGGCAGTCGGGGTCATAAGCATCTTTAGGCTGTCTCCAAACGTAAACTCGACCGGAACATGGAAATAGCGTAAAGGAGGATTCGTCGGAGTAGACTACATTCTTCCACCGGTCCATTGACCAATTCTTATGATCATTACACCATTTTCTGCGCCGCTCAATGTTGATGTGCGAAAGGAAGGGTTTGGCAATTGCAGCCCTCCCATGGTATCCAGCTCCATGGAGGTCGCGACGTACAGTTCTGGTCGATACCGGGCTTGCAAGATGCTGGTTAAGCTCTGCAGTCACTTTTGGAGCTGTGGTCTTATGGTTCTTTGTCACAATGCGCTTTAGCACCCGGCGGTCTCGATCACACAGCTTCTTCTTGCGTCCACTATTGCATTTGTCGGTGCTTGTCTTTCCATGGTTTTGGTATGCAGACATGACCATAGAGACAGTTCCTCTGGATACATTGAACATCTGAGCGGTTTTCGTCACCGATGCACCAGCCATCCGCGCTCCGACAATTTGCCCTTTTTGGAAGTCTGACAGGTCTTTCATAACTGCTAATTCATAATTCACTCAGATCTGTAAAAACAACGTGAGGGTTTAACATGACGTATACACTCTCTGTTACGCATTTAAATAGGTTTGCCAGTCATTTGATCGTTTACTTTGTGTCTCAGCAGTCCGTAAAGATAACCGGTGAAATCGGCGGGTGTTCATATTATTTTGTCTAACCCCTGTATATTAATATAGTAGTAAAAACACTTAAGATTCTCCATGATGACAAGATATACGTTCTCGACCGTAGGGTAAGAGTAGTCGGTATGATGTAACATGACATAATATCGCTTGTCATACCACTCATCAACAAGACTCACTATCCATAACCGTTGCTTATCTTCTGAACGTGTTGCTTCTTCTACTTCGCGGTGTATGTGAGCTTTTATAAAGGTTAGGTCTACAACATACTTCAATACAGCGTTTGTACTACGAAATCCTACAATGCCCTCGCCAGAATACCCGTAGAGTATTTGAACATCTTGGTCCTTCGAACGGTTCAATGTAGCGTTAAAAGTATCAAAGGAGGGTGGAATAGGGAGTTTTTCAGTATTCACCACATCTTGGCACTTTGCCGAATACTACTTCATAAACGTTGAACACGCAATATTAAAGGTAGCCATTACTATTTTTCGTCTACGCAGGAGAATACACGTCTGAGACCCGCGCTTGCAGAGAACAAATGAACACGCAGGGATAGAGATACGCTCAGGTAGTGGCAGGAGTCACGTGACCGATCTTACAGTGGGCGAAGCTTAGCTTTTTTCCTGTACACACACACACACACACACACACACACACACACACACACACACGCAAAGGAGAAAATGAAACCTTAATTGAAGCAAATAT
Source organism: Bathynomus jamesi (assembly GCA_023014485.1). Lineage (NCBI taxonomy): Eukaryota > Metazoa > Arthropoda > Malacostraca > Isopoda > Cirolanidae > Bathynomus > Bathynomus jamesi. The sequence goes on along the minus strand of JAJOZX010001100.1, from coordinate 785,774 downwards.
ACGTGATTAATAAACATATCGGTAACAATACACATATATATATAAATACAATCAAGGATTAAGGTAGCCAAAGGGTACGGTATCATAGGTACCAGGCAACTGGTAACGCTTCCTATAGGTGTTACGGCATACCTTCGTGCCCCTAAGTTCCTTCACCACCACTCTAGTTCCTGCGCCCGAAAATTGTGGGTCCCCACATTCAGTTGGGGTGGTGGTCGCCCTCATCTTCCAAGCACACTAGATCCTTCAACGAGTCAAAGTTAACGACTCGACGGTTCGCGTGGTTAAGCGTGATACCTTTAGCCTTCACGATATACTTCATATCATCCACCACCCTCACCTGTACCCCATAAGTTTTTGGACCTGTTGATACAAATGAGTCTGCGTATGCACCATCTCCATACTCATCCTTGATCTCGTCAGTTAGCTCTCCGAGGAATTCCCAAATAGCAGGCATGTATTCACCCTCCCTCGCTATGAATCACGCTATCTGTGTCAGCGGACAGCACCCTTCATCCAAGAGAGTGCAGAAGACCTCAAAGTTTGATGTGGGCGAAAGCCGTTGTGAAGCTGGCTACAGGTATGTTTGTAACCCGTGAGATATCTGTGGCCAATTCGGTGATGTTGTACTTTATTATGTAAGTATTACCTAAATTCACGATCTCCATAACCTCTTTATCGGGAGCGTTGGCATAATTCCAGACTTCACTATAACTTTGTGCCAAATGAACAACTTTGCACTAAAGCGCTTGCCAGGATTCTTAACAATTTGGGATCGGTCAAGCTCTGTACCTTCATGGGCACGGTAACGCTGAATATAAGCCTTTTTTTCATCTTCGGTATCAAACCCTCGCGGATATCCTGATGCTTCTACCTTATCCTTCAAAAAAGCGTTTATATATGGTGTGAAAAGGTTGGATAGCTTCCGAAACCTCCACACCTCATGTATCTTCAATATTCTGTACCCATGGCGAAGGCTATGGCCAGCTCAGGGCTTGTATATTAGGGTGGATCGATTTTACATTTTTTTCGATTTCCATATTCTAATAGAGACAAACACTTGCGCATGCATGAGAAAATAGCCTCTGCAAAATCTTAGCTTAATAGGTAATCATCTTCTGCCCCCGGCAGAGCGATGAAAATCATATTTTATTAGTCAAAAACGTATTTTTCTTATAATTTTTAAAATATTTCAATATGCATCAAAATTATTCCTAATAACTATAAAGTCGATGAAAAAGACCTCATATGATCGTTTTTCCATGCGCGTTGTCCTACGTTAACATCTTTTGCCCCCGGCAACAACGTCAAATGTTGAAAAAATAGGTAATTTATATACATATTTTCAGATCGGCTCTTTGTCTTAAATAATGCATTTATATATTTCCCATAGCATTTATATCGTTGCTTAGGCATGAAATAACACACACGCAAAATTTTATGACTCTAGAGTAATATCTCCTGTCCCCGAGAAAAGTCTAAATGTGGATTATAATTACGTTAATGCGATGTTATAAGTACGATAAGTACTAAGTACAGCTCCTCGCTTGCTAATTTTATAAAATTAGCAACCCAGAACTCACCACGAGGAGGTGGCTGTACGTCGAGTTCCACCCTATCCAGCCGCAACCACCCTTCCTTTGGCTGCATGTCGATTTACATACGGTAATCTTTCTTAGAATCAAATCGTGGAATTTTTGTTCGGGAGTGAAGACGGGAGCGGATGAATCCGTCCCTCTCTTCTATTCCACTTACACTGGCAGAGGCTTCGGTTACTAATTTGATGAGTCTCTCGACCGCTTGAGTATGACAAGGGAATAGTGGGATCAGTCCATCAGGCTGGTCTCCCGTCTCAACAAACTCTTTTATTCGGGTATCAGGTATTGGTTTTGTAACGGGGGGGTTCGGTCACCTCAGCCGTTTGCCAATTGATCATTTCGTAATAGTTTTGACTATCGTAGAGCAGCTCAGGCATGGCGAAGGCTCGAATTTCCCCCGCTGGTGATTGTTTTGATCGTGCTTTTAATATTCTTCTCCATCCCAATTCTCTTATGTGTTGCTCATCGGCATGTAGCATGGAGATCAAAATATTTTATGGGTGAGCAAATAAAGAATTTCTACGGAGGACTTTTTTGGCGATTGTCTTAGATCTATGAGGTATGGTCTGAGAGAGACGCATCATTTCGAAAAAATGTTTTGCGCCCTCAGTGAAACGAGTTTTTCTTTATCTTAAACCAAATTGGTGCATAAACTGTCATAATGAATCGCACAATTTCGTTGAAGGTGCTGGAGGGTTCACTGGTTGAAACATAGAGGCGCAGAAATCTATTTGCTGTTGTCAGCCACCTGGAATGCGCCATCTTACCTGGATTTCGAGCCGCGAGAGCTGAAGAGCAGCTACCGCTCGACACTGCTCTGTAGATGCCTAACAAATATTTTTGGTCAGTGCTCAACTCGGCATCATCTATGTCAATGTCGGGAGATGGAATGGCATCGAATTCTGTAATTGGAAGTTTTTCGCAGTCGTTCAGTTGTTTTCCAACTGGTCCAGTAAAGCCCATTGGCCCAGTTGTTTTGCCGTCCAAGTCTTGAATGAGGTGTCGCAGTGATAATTCATTACCGTGTAATAGGCATGTGTGTGTGTTATTTCATGCCTAAGCAACGATATAAATGCTATGGGAAATATATAAATGCATTATTTAAGACAAAGAGCCGATCTGAAAATATGTATATAAATTACCTATTTTTTCAACATTTGACGTTGTTGCCGGGGGCAAAAGATATTAACGTAGGACAACGCGCTTGGAAAAACGATCATATAAGGTCTTTTTCATCGACTTTATAGTTATTAGGAATAATTTTGATGCATATTGAAATATTTTAAAAATTATAAGAAAAATACGTTTTTGACTACTAAAATATGATTTTCATCGCTCTGCCGGGGGCAGAAGATGATTACCTATTAAGCTAAGATTTTGCAGAGGCTATTTTCTCATGCATGCGCAAGTTTTTGTCTATTAGAATATGGAAATCGAAAAAAATGTAAAATCGATCCACCCTATTGTATATACACCTCTGATCTTACGCTGGTTGGTTGTATGGTTACAATGACCGTTGTTCTCCTCTGCGCACTTCACGCACATGGGAAACATGAGCTTGTGATCTATAACGACGGGTAACATCGGCATCCATAAATCGCGAGGGGGGTACCACGTCTACGAAAGACAGTCCAAAGTAGCGCTCATTCAAGTTAGCTGAATCTCCTCGATGGTTGGTATGGTGGGACCCACCAGTTTTTCAAGCGCACCTACAGGGCACGGATTGTTCTTCATCACGTAGGGGTATAAATAGCAGAAAGTAGTCGTAGTAATGGAGTTTGACGCCCTCCGTAGTCAGAAAGTATAGCTTGAATGGGTTTGTACGCCCTCCAAACAAGCTGTGACCGCATTTGAGGGGGTCCAGCACCATTGAACGTTTGAAGACCCTTATTTCTTCACAGTACTGGTCATCTTTTTCCATCCGTGCATCATACTCATGCTCCCACACGATCTTGTGAGTGAACTGGGAGTCTATAATTTGATCGCTGTTACGGGTCCATGTGAGGCTCTCGAGGGGTGGGGGGGATCCTCCATGGAGGTCCCCTGTGACGGCACACTCAGCGCGCGGGCATCCATGCCACCAGCAGCCGTTAAAGGAATACACAGTCTTCTTACCAGTGGTTGGATCCTCACTTAAGCCGTCAACCCAAAAAACACGACCATTGACCTTAACGGGTATTTCTTCGTGTTGCGGGCATGTTTTATATATACCCCGGTCTGTTGCTGTAGGTGCATGAGCCAGTAAATAACCTTGTGCTCATAACTGCGGGGTTTGTTTCTGTGAATGATTGCTAAGGTGTCTTTAGGCATGAAGTTATTCTTGAACACTATAAAACATAATGAGGCGATCGTGGTCGCGACTTGCAGCGGATCGCATTTGAAACGGGCTATGTACATCCTTCTAAAGGCCTGGAAACATACGCTAAGCACACGCACATCATTCACGCAATAACGTTCACATTCATCAGCTGTATTGTATGGACTAGCTTCATTAAAATTGTTGTAGTAGCGGTCAAAATCTTCACGTTCACTATCACTCATGTTGGTGTAGTTAAAGTAATGTTTGAGTGGAGGTAGTCCTACGTAATTTAAAGTTTCGTTAATGAGGAATGTGTAAGGGAAATACCCTTTCGAAACTTCAGCGGCTACGCCCATGACCTTGGGCATCTTTGCTAATTTACAAGTTGTGAACAGCAGGGTGTCTTTAAACTGTACATTACCTCTTATCTGCATCTGTATTAGTTTGTTGCCTCTTTTCAAGGGATCACCTGTAAATATCGCAGACGACTCGTGTTCACGCAACTCCTTATAAAGTAACTGTGTCAAATTTTTCCCCGTTATGGGCAAGAATATACAGTAATTTTTTTAACTTGTCCGCTAATTTGACAATATAGGATACAAAAAGTTTCACAGGGATGCCGTGTGCATTCGTTTTAAAAGCGTTTGTCCGTTTTCCACATACATGGCACTCATCACACTCGAGCTCCATACACTCATCACAGATAGTCTGACTTACGAGTAAATGTGAAATAACCTCTTTGGTTTCAGCGTTCGTGTAAGTTTCTATATTATATCGTAGTACACGTTTACACAAGGGCTATTTTTGCGTCTTTCATATAACATACATGCTTCACTTCATCCGCCTTATATTTTTCATGACATGTAGAACAGTGAATTTCATCGCATTTATGTTTGAAATTCCCCCAATTATCCATCATGTGAAACATACCGCGATTACAAATCCTCATTTTCCTGCAAGTGCCAATTCAATTGATTTATGGAGCTCAAAGCATTTATTATTGAAAAATGTACGTCTACACACATTACATTCCCTCTTCTAGGTTTCAACTACGAGCACTCCTTACAATGTTTCACTATATCGTCAGCAAACTCGAGACATCCCTTACACAATTCAGGATGCCTTCCATATTTTCGACTTTCCTCATAACTAGTGTAGAGAACCCTTATGTTACGGTTGGGAGATATGATATTCCTGACAATTCTAAAATAAGTAGAGGTCTTGTACGATCTCTCACGCAGCTTTTAAAAACATACACAGTCCTACGACGATCATCCAGTCCAAATACGACTATATGTGCATTCATTTCCTGCTCGACCCTTCTCAGTTCTTCAGGACCCATATTACACTCAAACTCAAGCTTACAATCTGATGCCAGTTTACAAGCACGCTGCACAACCGTAGGCAGCCAAATTTTTTGTGTCCATATATTTAGCACAGTGAACATAACTTATGAGCTAATACTATTGCTATAAAGCCGCAACCACGATCGACGTTTAAATGCTTTCTGTAAATAACCAGAGAATTGAAATTAAGAGTATAAGGTGTGGCACTATTACCCGCAACCCTGAATACTCTGTCAGTATCTACCATGAAGTTGTCCATATTGAAGGATGTACTACTTTGAGAGGCCTGCATTATACGGCCCAAGACATATTCTATGTCTACAGCCACCAAACGTCTTCACGGTATTCCTACCCAAAAATCATCTACGTCCCCGTCATCTGATCCGAACCTAAAGGACAACCTCGTCCGGACTTCACGTTCGTCGCGGTTCTGAAGGGCAAACTCCAAAATACGTTCAATTACGCTTCCCAGTTCAACACCGTTGGTATACAGGGATCCAGGGTCAACCCGGACCACGTAACGATTTCTAGTCAGGGTAGGGGTGGGGATAGCGGTGCGCACCAACTCGATTGTTATACCATCCTCCACACTATGAGAAGCTGCTGCTGCTGCTGTGGAGGAAGTACCCGAAACTGAACAGGAATAGTGGGGCATATTTGAGGAAGGTACTATTGCAGGGATTGTGTCGTAAGACGTAGAGAGTTGGGGCTCTATTACTGGGGGTCTAACAACCGGCGCAATCCTGGCACGCTTTATACCTGACGTGGAGGGTGCTTCATCATGCTTCCACTTTCAACTGTCGCATGCTACAGGTGTCGCTGGTGAGGGTTCCTCAGCGGGGAAGGATTCTGAAGCTACACGGCCATCGGGTTCATCTGTGATATCGATGTTGGGGGGCTGTATATCGTCGTCATTCATGGTTCAGTGGAAAAGAAAAACAAGAATATAAGGAGCAGCACTCAAAATTTGTAATATTTTGTAAATGACCCACTTAGGGCCGTGACGCGTTAGAGATGGGATCTGTATAAAAATTCAGATTAACAAGGCCCTCCACATATATCAGGATGTGGTAAAACTGTATTTATGCTTAAAATCATTAAAGATAAGGGGAGATGTTCCCAAAATTTTTACATAAATTAATATGGTGCTCTTCGACGTATCAGTCAGTGTTCAACGAGTACCAAGATGAAATTTTGTTCCACAAACGTCTATATGACGTTAATTCGCTAAAAGGTAATGAGCATAGTCATTGTAATTAACGATCTCTTGTTGGAAATGGATAAAACGTTGGCCGAGACATTTACAGTGTTCTCCCACCATCTTAATATAAGCGTATTCTTCATCAACCAGAATCTATTTTTCAAAAATAGATACATCCGCGATGTGTCGTTAAATACACAATATCTAGTCTTATTCGCACAACATAGAGATGTGTCACAAATTGGGGTATTAGCCAATCAAATGTTTCCGAATCAGCGTAAGGAGTTTTTGGAGGTTTATAAAGAAGCCACAAGTCAGCGTTATGGATTATTGCTTTGTGACCTTCATCCACGAAACACGTTTAGGGTGCTTCTAAGAGCGAATATATTCCCAAACGAACCTGAAACAGTGTATATTCCAGAATGACAAATAGGCTGAAGAAATATTGTGAATTAATAAAAATCTATTAACTATTGCCCCGGGCACTGCAACAGATGTTTGTTAAAAATATCGACTCCGACTTTTTAAAATGCATCTGTGAAATCTGTCTTAATGTTATAAAATCTAATGTGCCAATGAAACCCTCTCAGAAGGCTCGCCTAAGTCGTTACAAGAACATAGTACTTGCGCTCGCTCATAAATGTCAAACTGTGGTAAGAAAAAGCGAATTATTGTACAAAGAGGGGGATCATTCCTCCCCATCTTATTTTCAGTTTTGGGGCCTTTACTGACTAGATTAATATTATGAAGAAGGTGGTACTGATTCTGCACGAGGTGTATGCTTCATTGCAAAGTTCAAAGATTCCAGACATGGCTCTAGAACCCCGTAAAATTAGACTTAAAAGAATTGAAAGCGAGTTGCTAGCCCTATTAAACAGTAAAAAGTCACCTGATGAGAAAAGGATCTTCTACCAAGAGGCTTTGCAGAAATTTCTTTATGAGTACGAAGATTATAAGAATCCGACAGAGCTCCCCGTGGTTATTAGGCACAGCGCGAGTAGTGCTGAGCATGGCGACACAGGACCTGGGCCCATCGTTTGAGATGACCAACCAAAGAATAACGGAAAACAACACATCGAACATGTATTAAAAAGCAGTCTCCCACATACATTGAAGAATAAAGGCTTAAGTCTTTATAATCTATTGAGTGAGGACCCCATCATACAGTGGGCCGATACAGGCGAGGTCTTTGTTGAAGGAACAAGGGTACAAGGATCCAACATCGTTGACATTGTTCATGATCTGGTGAGAAAGTGGGACAGGTCCTCACCAACAGGATGGAAGCATATTAAAGCAAGACTACACAAATAAATGTCTCCCAAATATTGATAGGTAATCTGAATAGGTTAAAAGACCTGGATCAAGTCTCGCATGTGTCACAACTGAGTACGCCATCGCCCCCAGCAGCAGCGTCTCTGAAGAGGAGAAAGATGAGAATAAACGGCCAACCTTATCCACGTGTCTCTAAAATACGCAAATAACTAACATATTAAGTAAACGGTATTATGACATTTCTAACCCCTCCTCCTATGGAGGCGTTAATAGACTGTACAGAGGTGTTTACGGAGTAGGGAAGAAAGATGTTGTGAGGTTTTCGCGGGAGCGTAATGCTTATTAGGCCGGGTCGTTTTAGGTTGAAAAATTTTTTTGGGGAAGTTTAATTTACCCTGTATTAAGAACGTTTGTGTACCTACGTAGGAAGTATCATGACAAAGTTTCAAGCTTTTATATAAATATTTTGAGGTTCCACAAGTCAATTAAAGTTTTGGTGATTTTTTCCGATACTCCGTATTGTAAACTACAGCTCTTTGCTGACTTGCCATGATAATTTACAAGGCAAATCACCCAGAATTCACCACGAGGAGGTGGCTGTAGGTCGAATTCTACATCATCCACAGCACAACCTCACTTCCATTAGTTTTTACATGTAGTTTATTGACATTTGTATTCGCATTTTGACTCAAATGTAGGCATGTTTGATCTTGAAGCAATTCTTGCCTTTATAAAACCATCTCTATTTTCCTGGCCTCACACAGAAGCTGATGCTTCTGTTACAAGTTTGACATGTCTTTCTACAGCTTGTGAATGACATGGGTACTTTTTCAATAGAGTGTTAGTTTCATCACCCCTTACGATAAGCTCTAACTGGGTGTTTGTCAAGCTTTTTGTCAGAGGTTGTTCATGTCTTGTGTATTCTCCAAACTGAATTAAATCATGGCAGTTTCTTGCCAAGAAATTAATTTTAGGCCGTCTAAATTCTCTAATGCCCGAGGACACACTTTCCCTGACTAAGAGAATGCGCCGGAAAGCTAACTCTCTCATCACTTGCCTTTTATCAAATAACATCGAGACCAATAAAGTTTCTGGGTGAGCAAAATATGCCCCTCTTTCAATAACAGGATCAATGACTGCCTTAAGCTCATCAGATAGGTATCTTGAACTAGATATCATAAACCAGAGGTGACTTGGTCCCTGGTAATAGTAAGGATTTCGCTTTATATTAAACCACGTTGGGGCATAAACGCGAACAATGAATTCGGTCAGAGTTTTCAAGTTTTCTGACGGCTTTTTGGTCGCAACATAAAGTCTAACTATCCTGTTGGCTGTCGTAAGCCATCTGGCATGGTTCAAAGAACCTGGGTTGCGGTTTTCAAGGTTTTGGGAACATTGGCCTTCTATGACTGCATTACAAATTTCCATGAAATACTTGATCTTGGCTTAGATTGAGATCCCCCGGAATATAATGCATATTACTTGATTTGATTGCTTCAAACTTGACAACTGGCATCTTTTCGCACGCAGCAAGACTTTTGCCATCATTTCCAGCAAGGCCTTTTCGTCCTTTGGTTTTACCATCCAAATAATTAAACTAATGGCGGAGAGGTAGCTCATTGGTATGCAGAAAACACACGAACCAATGAAAAGGAGTATTGTAGTGTACCTCTAGTTGCCTGATAACTCCATTATGTATGCCAGTGTTTACATTGGTTCCATCACATCAAATAACCTTCAGATTTTTACCTTAATATTGTTACTGTTAAGAAACTTTATCACTCCCTTAGAAATGTTAGTTGAATTTCCAGTCACAGGAGTGAAATGCCCAAGATATTTTGATTCTGGTTCAGCTATAAGCGTGATGTGTCCCTCAGTAATTTTTGTACTGTAGTACCTCCCATCCTTACAGATATTTGCTTTAGTTAAGTCCTTTCTTCCATCAAAATACAATGTTTCTATACTTTCTTCACTTGATTTACTCAACTCCTCTCTGAACTTCTTTCTCTGCCGTCTCACCTTATTCTTATCCACAACATTGTGATAATCTTCAGAGGTAACGAGACCAAAATCTTCCAGAACAGCAGAGGCAACGGCTGCACCAGCTCTGTCTGATATTCGGTCACAAGTTTTTGCTAATGAAGGCAATTTGCGAGTGAGCTTATGTGCTTCACCTGATTTCTTTATACCTTCCTCAATGTGATCATCTTCATCACGCTCTCTATCTGTATCTGTTGATGTCAGAATCAGGAATTTTATGAGTTATCCCAATCCATTGGCTCTTCCCTGGAAGTGGATGGGTTATTGATATCTCCATTTTCAATGTTTTTAGAAAATCGTGCTCTTTCTTGTTCTTTACGCTCAGATCTTATTTGCAGTTTCTTCGTTGTCTGTAAATCAATACTGCCTATTGCCATTTTTCATGCACCTCTTTGGTCAATTAGGAAAGAACGTTCCATGGCAGGAACTTTTAGCTCTTTTTCACAAGTGCAAGAAAACAGATCATGGCATTTGCAGGCAGCATTATCAAAAAGCCTTTGATTTTTGGATTTGAACGCGGTCAGTTTAGATTCAAAATCTTTCCTTTTTCTACCAGCCTTCATCATATTTTTAGATTTTTCATGACAATCCTTTACTCTGGCTAATATTTGCTGTTCTGATATTGTTGGAATTGATGCACTTTTCCAGATCTCTTTTACCTTTGATGCAACTATTCTTGCCACATCATTAGCATTTGACTCTTTTTTCCCCTCACTACAGTAGCTATAAGTAAGAGATATCTTGTGTGTAAATATTCTTTTAAGACGTCTTCATATAGGGGAAGTTGATTTCCACTGAACTCAGCTTTCCGAGAAAGGGAAACAGCTGGATTCATGATTTTTTCAACAGTTGCTTTCACTTTTACGGCCTCAGCCATTTCGGATAATTTGGGAAAGTCACTCTGTTAGTGTAACAACGCGTATTTAACTATTCAAATAATCAATTCTGAGAAGAAAAATTGTATACATAAATTATATATATTCTGGACGAAACACAATCAAGAAAAACCTTAATAGCAACAAGAATACAAAAAAAATACAAGAAAATCTTAATAAAAAATCATAATTGCCAAATAATTAATAAAGTTTACGTATTTCAATAAAGTTTTAAAAGTTTTAAAGTATTTTCTAATGTTTTACGTTTTACTTGCAATCTTCAGAGGACTTGCGGAACATCTAAAATTTGATCAATTTAGTTTTTTAATCATTGCTGAAGATTTGTAGTGCATCTACAAATTTCTTGGACACAGGCATGTGGAAATTCACAAATTTAATTTTTCGACCCGGCCTAATGCTTATACACTTCATAAGCCGGTGAAAAAAAGGTTTAAATCGGCCAAGACAACATCGGCTTCGATTTACTCTATTTGGCAAGCGGATTTAACAGACATGCAAAGATATTCAGTGTATAATGACGGATACCGCTACATCCTATTCATAATAGATGTATTCTCTAGATATCTGTGGCTAATTCCACTGAAAAATAAATTGCCTGAAACAGTTGCTAAAGCCACCAAAACGCTAATGTTGATAGAAAACAGGATTCCAGGCTATTTTTGTACGGATATGGGGAAAGAATTTATAGGCCGAGCTTTTCAAAGCATGCTGATAGAGTTTAATATCAGCTACTACACTAGCAGTTCTATACATAAGGCCTGTGTAGCTGAAAGAATTCCACGTACCATAAAGGAACGCATGCATCGCTATTTTACACATAAAAACACATACAGATATATGGGATGTCCCATTCGAAATGAAACAAATTTGAAACCTTATAATTTTTTATTGAATAGGGCAAACAATGTAATATTCACACAGTAAATAATCAATGTCATAATGTTTCATATGATATATGTGAATTATAACATTTCTATATATTAGAGTTCTTTATTGTATGCATTCAATATGTGCACCATTTGTAGCACGAACCAGGTCGCAACGGTGCTCAATTTCCCTCCACACGTTACCTAGCATCTCAGGGGTTACAGAGTCCACCGCTTCTGTGATGCGCTCTTTCAGTTGAACGAGGAATCTACAGTTCGATATTGGCACGATGGATGGACTTTCTCGGGCTACTACCAAAGGCGCCGCGTATTCGTTCAACATCTTCCCATCTTGTTCGCCCTCCAGAGTGTTCCGTTAGAACACTGCCAGTCTCCTCAGATTTCTTGGTCCATGCATGTAGGTCTCTTCTGGTGGGTGGTTCCTTGTGAAAGGTTGTACGGCATCGCCGTTGCACCAGAGTAGGGGACTTCAACTCAGTCATCCTTAACACACATTTCGCTTTTTCTTGTGGAGTAAACATAATTCAATCTGAAACAAGCAAAAAACATTATGACAAAAACATATGCATAGGTTGTAGTAACTGGCAAAGTTTCAACATTCTCCCATTAATACTTTAAAAATTACGCAGTTTCAAATTTGTTTCATTTCGAATGGGACAACCGGTATAAACGTTCTCGGGTCATTGGCGTCGTCATACAACCGTTCACACCACCGTACGATTCGCACAACACCTAACGAAGTTTTAGAAAGAGGTGAGAAGAGATGGAGCACCGCCCCCAAACTCTACACATTTCAAACTGTTTGTTTATTTTACGTTAACCTAAGCTAACTAGTGATTTCTCACTGATAATTATGGTAAGTTGGAATCCAAAGCAGTGTGACATTACTCCAAAAAATATTGTATGACATTACTCGTAAAGTTGGTAAAAACGTCCACGTCCCCTACTTAGTCTTAGGCCTACTAGGCTAGGCCCATCAGTACACCAGTGTGTCAAACGATGGATTTTGGGTTGTAGTACTGGCATGAATTTCATTAAATTAATAAATGATTTATTAAACAACATATCATAACCTTTTCATTTTTAATATGAAATTGATTTTTAAAAACAATACAATTTTCATTAAAAGTGAATAAAAATACCTAGATTATTTATTATAAAACGAGACAGGAGACAAAAGGAGACTGCTATTATGATTTATTAAACATGTTGGCTTCCTTATTCTTCAGTATGCATTTCATTGTAGATGATTAAGAATATAATTTTTGCTTTTGTATTTTCCTGATAAGAATCAATATTTTTCTATTGCTACTTAAGAGCTGTGGCTATCATATTAAATAGCCCACAGTATATTTCTATAAATCTTTAATTTATAGTTTCATATTATTCCATATTTAAATGTATATACAGCAGAATACTGTAATTTATATGATGAGCAAGCTAAAAGTCAATATAAGTAAAATTGAATAATAATTGTAAATACACTCCAATATTTCAATATCTTCATATCTTTTGAAAATCTTGCAATAAAAACATGCCTTTTTACAACAAATTTTCATTTATTTTCTTTAATCAGCTTTATATACAAAAATAATGCATTGAATTTAATGGAATTTAAGAATATTTACCACATACAATTTTAAAATTTTTCTTTGTGTGTGTATACATATATATAGCCTATATGGCATTGCGGATTTCATTTTTAAAAATGTTAGGGGAGTGCCCTTTTTTCAACTGAGCCCCTGCCCTTCTGAAAGTCTGTGCACGTCACTGGTGCTATGAGACCTAAAGGTGAGATAATGATGTATTACGTTGAAGATTTGAATGAAGAAGAGATCACTGGAGGCTTTTACCGCGAGGAGTTGCAGAAAATGACATTTAATTTAGGAAAAAGTGTTTAAAATTGAAAAAAATTTTAGGCATCAAAGGTTCAGGAAAGAGTAAAATGTACCTGGTGAAATGGCTGGGTTACCCAGAAAGCTTCAACATCTGTATAAAAGTTGCTGCAATAATGAAGCTTAATTACTATGCAACATGGTTCCTAGTCATATTTATATCACATTTCCGTCCTTTTCTTCTCTGTCTGTACATCCTAACAACACCCTCGCCAACTTTGTGACAGAACTCCATAGACCCATTGAATTGGAGCGTGATTCGCATGAGGTGGGTTTATGTGAACTCCAGTTTGCAACAAAATTTTTAACTCTTGAAAATGAGCAAATCATATTTCTGATACTTACAAGAATGGATCAGTCCTGTTCGGTGAGGTACAGTACTAAAGTACAAATGTAACGCTAGGAATCGGTCATTATGACACAGCCATGGACATTGTGACGGGGTTAAACAAGAGTCTTGAAAAGTCGTACCTGACAAACGATTTACGTTTTGAAGTCGTAAACATACACACGCCTGCATGCACATTGAAGTTAAAATCAACGCTTAGTAGAAATATTAAAGATAAAGAGCTGTTCACAATTGTGGCTGAGGGCAGATATAGCGCAGCTCTCCAAAGAGATACCTTTCACGAGGCACAGCATAACTTGTCCAGCTTAATGTATCAGTTGAAGATGGAGAAATTGGGTGAAAGCTGTCTATCCCCAGACATGAGCTATATTTACAGCAATATCGTAGAGCATCAATTTGTTCGGGACACCCAGGCGCGCCTGCTGCGCATTGCACACATCCCCAACCATAGAGGGAAAAGTTTGAGCATTACATATGACAAGCCCCATTATGTGAATGTTGCGACTAATCTATTAACTAATATCTCGGTATATATAAGAACGATTGGAGGAAAAAATTTCCCATTCGGTGATGGGAGCTTAACAGTGAAGCTACACTTTCGTCGGTTATAATGACCTGAAGGCCATTCACAGTCTAGCGAGGGGTGAGATATCAGCGTGGGAGTGGACTTGAATCCATTTTTTCAACCATACTACGCACCGCTGTTCCACTGTTGAAGAGAGGTGCTAGATACCTAGGGAGGGAGCCGTTATAATCAGGTTTTAACGCGGCAGAAGACATATTGGGTGGAACTAAACCTAAAGAAGCTCTAAAAAAACATTTAAAGCGTACACGGGACGAAATCATCAAAGATGCAGTGAAAAATGCGTGGTGGCGGAAAAAAGAGATCTGCCAGGAAGAAGGGGTTACCATCACGTGGAGCTAAACGTAAAAGGAAATAAAAAAAGAAGTGCTCTAAGCGTACGAAGCCTGTGGTTGATCATTTTTTTAAATGATATAAGCTGAGGACACTACACCTACGAATCATAGGCTGATTACTAGTTGTCGAGAGAAATGGTACTATTCCTGACTCGTCATGTCGCGTTTCATCCATCCGTGTAGTTTACAATGCTGTAAATCGGAACTGTCCCTCTTTGATATGCCCCCCACTCAGGTCTCTATTGAGCATAGCGACTTTATTACAATTAACCCATTAGACACAATTAGTTCGCAGAGTGCCCCTATAGAATTCGTGATACCCAGCTCAGGCCATTACTTTTTTGACCCGAGCTGCATGCACATGTACACTAAACTGCGTATAGCCCATTCAGATGGAACGGACTGCGATGATCGTTACTTTGCATACCTGAAACCAACTTTTTACATTCCATATTCAGCCAGTGTGAGGTGTATTTAAATCAGGTTAACATCTCGGCAGGAACGGGGTATTATCACCTACGAGCCTATCTGGAAAATGTCCTCAACTTTTCAAAAGAAGCGAAGGACACCTTTTTAACCGATGAGGGCTATTATCAGACTAAAGATGAAAATGCTATAAAGGATAAATTTAAAAATTCTAAAAAAAAGATATCCGAGTGTTTTGGTCGTCTTCATACAGACTTCACGTTCCAAGAGAAACTGCTTATTGAGCGGCATCGATCTGAAACTAAAGCTCAACCGCACGAGTCCTGAGATCTGCATAAATCTGGGGGTCTGATCAAGAAGAGGGCGCAAAACCCGTTGTGATTCACATAATGGAAACGTATTTACGTGTACGCCAAGTGAAATGAAGTTCACCAAAACAAATAGAAATTGAGAAAAACTTAATGCACGCAACAGTAAAATTCCCAATTGACAGTGTACAGATCAAACTATACATGGTGCCCGCCGGGTTGGCTTCGAAGCAACTAGAAAACGTGGCCTTTGGAGTTCTACATAAAAAATTATTAATTGGTATGCAGGTCCACGCCTCGACGACTGGAAAATATAAAGAGAGTGCCTTTAAATTCGAGAATTTCGGCCTTAAAAATATAACTCTATACGTAAATGGCGTCGCATTGGGAGGGACTAGGATTGCTGATTACTCATCAGACGCTGTGTTCCCGCTCTGGGTGAGAGCTTATAGTAGTCTGGCTCATAATGCAGGTGCCTGTGACGAACTTGGGTTTGGCGTAACGCAGAAAGAATTTGTCGAAGAATTTAACATTTATTCATTTGATATTGTCCCTGACTTGTCTTCTCGTATAAATACGCACTTAAGTCCACAACAGGGTGGGAATATCTCAGTCAGGTTGGAATTTGCCAACCATATAGACACGCCTATTAGTGTACTCGTGTACCTCGAATCACAAGCTCTGATAGAAGTTGCCCATTTCAGGAACGTGGTCACAGACTTTTAAAATGGACGCGAATACACTCCAGAGAGTAATGAAATGTGACCGAATCACACGCTCCAAATTTATCGGTGTGTTTGCGAAGAAAGATACTGTATATTGAAATTGCCAACTACAAGAAACTTGTACGGGATTATCGTGAACACTGACATTGTTGCGGGTGAGGGAATTCATTGGTTTGCAATCTGTTTTAAAAGTAAGGAAAGAATGTACTATTTTGATTCACTCGGCACTCAGCCGTGGAATGACCCTGTGGTTGTACAATTTATCGAACAGATACATGTACCTGAGATTGTGTGGAATCCATACCGTTTCCAAGTATAATTTAGTTACACGTGCAGCATGTACAGCCTTTCATTTCTCCTGCACATGTCACGGGGAAAGGGATTTATAAATTTTTTAATATTATTCGATTTGTGCGACACTGAGATGAATGATAAAACGGTATGCAGACATAAAAAAAAGTTCCCATTTGTGAGCACCCGCTGTATTGGGTAAAGGTGTGTATCTATATTGTGTAAAGGTGTATTTTTAAAATGGCACCATTAAGACTTATTTAATGGACACTGCTCCCGCTTTGTACACGTTTTCTACTATTTAATAAATTAAATGAAAATACATTATTTTGTTCTGAACTCCGAAAAATACTTACATTATTCCTCGATGACCTGACATTCGTTGGACCGGATGTGAGCCAATACCTAGACCTCTGTATTCAGGTCGCTGGGTTGGCTGTGCCGTAAAGCGTCCATATCATTTATTCCCCTTTCATCAAAACGAAAAGTAGCTACAACACGTTCGAGTTCCGTTTCGCTCCTTTAATGAGAAGTTAACATGATTAGTTCATGCTGAATCAAATAAGTTAAGTAAAATTAAATTAGTTTAATTAAAGAGATACAATAAGGAAAAATCCCGATTAGGATGCCTGGCAAAGGGGAATAATTAAAAACCTATTGTTTTTCGCCAAAATACACATAGAGGAACATATATATATATATATATATATATATATATATATATATATATATATATATATATGTGTGTGTGTGTGTGTGTGTGTTATATACATATACACATATATATATATATATATATATATATATATATATATATATATATATATGAATTGAGACCGGGCCTCGCCCTCTAGGCAGATATCCTTTCACGATATCCTGACAGGTTTCAAAAGTAAACATCGAGTAATCTTGAAAGTTTTGTTAATTCTAAAACCCTACCTATACAACTTTCTATAATTTTTTAAATTATCAAGACATGTACACTTAAAACCACACCATATATATATATATATATATATAGGTACCGGGTGTCCGAGAATTATCTGTACAATTTTTGGCTGTTATTAAAAATCAACCATGAAGTGTAGAAATTCCAGTGTTGTCCCATTTTACAGAGAATTTCATTAAGTATTTTCTGATACCAAGTTTTGACAAGTTTTTTAGAAATTCCAGTGTCCGAACATTATCTCTACAATTTCATCTTTTAATAAAATTCTTGATAACACACGTAAAATTCTTAAACAAGATTATTTAGAATCTGTATTTTCAAAAGTTTCTTTTATTAAAGTAACGTTGTTACAAACATTCGATATGTGCATCATTAGTGATTCGCAATACATCCAATCGATACTCCAAATGTTGCCATGTACGCTGCAGCATATCTACATCAATTCGCTCAATAGCAGCTGTGATTCTTGCTTTTAAATCATCAATGTCTGTCACCCGCGTACATTTCTAAAAAACATGTCAAAACGTGGTATTAGAAAAAACTTAATGAGATTCTCTGTAAAATGGGACAACACTGGAATTTCTACACTTCATGTTTGACTTTTAATAACAGCCAAAAATTCTACAGATAATTCTCGGACACCCGGTATATATATATATATATATATATATATATATATATATACAGTATATTAGTGGTGAACCGGATATCCGCATCATTTTTAACATCCGCATCCGCACTTCTGATTGCGGATGTTATGCGGATATTACCTCTAATAAATTATGCAATTTACAATTAAATTAGCTTATAAAGTAGCTTATAAGGCCCAGTCATGCACATTTCATGTAAAGTATTAATTATTAATGAACAAACAAATATATAAACCTCAAAATATAAATACCATTAAATCAACAAACACTAACTCTGCCGCTGTGAGTACTTCACTTATTTTTTTTTTACAGCAACACAGTAACTTTTCAGAATGAAATTGTTCGTATAAGATCAAGCAGTTGATCGTGTTTCGAACAAGATTATTGTAGATAAATATAAAAAATAGTAAATTCTTTAGCAAAAATAAAAATGCTAATTTTCTATAGCAAACACATTGAAAAATTTGCAGTTTCTAAAATTAGCAATTGAAAATTGAATGAAACTTGTTTCATTGAATTTTCTGTGGCTGAAACTCTTGAGAAAGTTATTTTTATCATAATGAAAATATTATATTAATTTTAATTCTTATGCATTGCCTGCCATAATAGTAATATCATGAAATTTGAAAAATTATGTCATATATTCATAATTCTATATTATATTGATAGATTAACTAAATATCCGCATCCGCGGATAGTGAAATTAAAAATCCGTATCCGCAAATGTTGAAAATCTGACATCCGGTCCACCACTAATATATATATATATATATATATATATATATATATATATATACACAGTAGATTCCGGTTAATAGGGCCACCGGTTAATCGAGGCAGCCGTTTATTTGGGACAAACCTTGAAGAACAAAAACAAATCGAGAATATAACCAGAATTTGCTTCGCTTATTTGGGACACCATGCCGTTTAATTGGGCCAGTAATTGCTACATTGGGCCGCGGAATTACAACAGAAGTCGAGAAAAATTCTTATGCTTCTTCACAACTGTGCAACACACCCTCATTTAGAATTTTTTTAAATTATCCAACTGGAATTTCTGCCTCCCAACACCACATCCTTGGTGCAGCCAATGAACGTGGGAATCATAAAAATTTGAAGACCTTGTATCGCGGAAAGTTGGTAAACTACATCCTTGAAGCAATTGAAGAAAATCTAATGACATCATCTTCAACAGCTAAGGAAGTCAGTGCAAGGGTTAATCTTTTACATGCAGTACAGTTTATTGCCGATAGTTGGCGAGGAATAAGCACCAAGCCCATTCAGAACTGCTTTGTTCACTGTGGTTTTAAACACTCAGGCTTGGAGATGCCAGATACGGTCGATAGTGAAAATGACGCCATTTTAGAAGTGCAACACGTCAGAAACTACGAAGAGTTTGCATGCATCGACAATAGTCTTCAATGTTATAATGAAAATGAAGATTGTGAGGACGCAATTGTTGAACAAATTGCAGCAAAACACCAGAAGACATCAGAAGACCAGGAAAGCGATGAGGATGACACACCTGAGCTTGAACGAGTGACTAACCAGGATGCCAGGAAATTTATTGCTGGATTACGACGCTATTTCATGCAGGAAGGCAATGAAGGCAGTCCTATATCTGCACTAGATACCTACGCTAATTTTGTTCAGTTGCAGTCAATCAAGAGAACACGGCAGGGTACACTCGATAAATTCCTCCAACGTCATTAACTGTTAAGAACTACATGCGTGTTTAATACGTACATGAATCAAATATGTTTTTAGCAGGGATGGGAAATCGAAATCTTTTTTGATTCAAATTCGATTCCGATTTTCACGCAATTAGAAATATAGATTCGAATTCGGATTCAAATTTTTCGGTTTATATCGATTCGAATTTTTTTCCGATTCGGATTATTTCTTTTTCGATTTCGATCCGATTCGAATCTGATTCGGATCCAGGCCTAATTTTTCTTGATTTTTATGAGTTCATTTAATAAAATTATACCTGTCATCGTTGTTTTGGTCAAGGGGTGGCTGTTATTAATAATTTTCATTTTTAATAAATAATACAGATAATTCTTAGTCTATTAACGATCTAAGTAATAACTTTAGATTTACTCTTAATAAGGTGCAAAAAAAAATCATTCATATAAGCTAATTTATTAAACAATTAAGGCTCATATATACAAGAAATATTAATTATAGCATACATAAAAATTAAAATATGATAATAATACTTTAAGAAATATATCCACGGTATAGATACAAATTTACAAATTAAAATTAGCCCTGACAACTAAGATATTTTCAATGTTCGAAGGCAAAAGGTTATTTCTTTGTGGACTTAAAACCAGCTTGAAAATCGAGAACAATCGTTCCACGCTAACCTGGGTCATTGGAATACCATGCACAATCAATGATAATTTGTAAATTTCAGGATACTTTAGCTTCATTGTATTCTACCAAGAAATTATATTGCTATCTGCTGGAATTCTTTCAATATTTGAAAATTCCTTTAAGGAAGCAAAGATACCGTTTCTCGTTGCATCGCTCGATTCCGTTTTGCTTTTTGAAAAGGCTCTTAACATGTTTTCTAAGTCATCATTCAATGCATTTGGAGTGGATGGCGGCTCTCGTGACGATTTTGGGATTTCTTCTATTTTAGAGTTTGAATCTAGCGATGACACCTTGTCGTGAAGTCGAATCAAATGCTTCACTGCACGTTCCTGTTCTATTTCATTCAAAAGAACATTAAATCTTGGATCTAAATAAAGTGACGAAACGACTGCAATATTCTGAAAGAGTTCCTTTTCTCTTTTCTTCATTGCATCCACAATATGGCTAGCAAGGAGGCATTGTTGTTTTGATGTTTCGCTTCTGCACTTAAACCATATCTTGTAGAAATCCCCAGGTGTAAGATTTTCTTCCTGTAATTGCAATGTAGTTTTCTTAGCTAGTTGTAATGATCGCATAATTTCTTCAAGTTTTTCCCAAGAGAGTTGGGAAAGTTGCAGATCTTTTCCGATTATTTCAATATACTCTTCAATGAATGGTCGGAGTTCAAACAAACGGGAAATCATGTCATAAGTTGAGCACCAGCGAGTTACTACATCGACGATTGGTGCATGATAACCTTTTGTCTTTAGAATAGCCATTATGGTGGGAGTTCTTAATTTTTTGGCAAGTTTTCGTGCATGAGATATGGTGTTCAAACATAGTCCACTGCTAAATGCGTCTTTTATTGCTAGTTGCAAAGTATGGGCGGCACATTTAATAGACAACACATTTTGCATTATAACTTCATCTTGTTCACTGTTGTCATCTAAATCAATTAGAGAGTCAATTTCGTTTGATATACAGGGTGTACATAAAGTCAGGATCTATTTTTGTGAAGCACTTGGAAATTATATGGAATTCAATCATAAAATGATAAAGTGGTAACATTTATTAAATAATTAAGAGTAGGACTCGACGTGACGCCCATCAGTATTCCTGCACAGCTCAAATAGTTCCGCAGCATTTCTAAACACATTCTGGAGCATTTACGGGGTTATGTTATTTGCAGCAGTTCGTATACGTGTACGTAAGTTTTCAAGACTCGTAATCTTCGTCTGATAGACGTGCGATTTGATAAAGCCCCATGCAAAGAAATCTAAAGGGGTTAAATCTGGTGATCTCGCTGGCCAAGGTCTGTTGCTTCCGCGTCCGATCTAGCGATTTGGAAAACGTCCATTTAGATAATCCTGAACAATTTTGGCATAGTGACAAGGAGCACCATCATGTTGATAGACGACAGGGATAGGATTGTTAGTACCGTCGTCTATCAACATGATGGTGCTCCTTGTCACTATGCCAAATTGTTCAGGATTATCTAAATGGACGTTTACCAAATCGCTGGATCGGACGCGGAAGCAAAAGCAACAGACCTTGGCCAGCGAGATCACCAGATTTAACCC
Source organism: Bathynomus jamesi (assembly GCA_023014485.1). NCBI lineage: Eukaryota > Metazoa > Arthropoda > Malacostraca > Isopoda > Cirolanidae > Bathynomus > Bathynomus jamesi. The sequence goes on along the minus strand of JAJOZX010001100.1, from coordinate 763,783 downwards.
ATTTAGATTTCTTTGCATGGGGCTTTATCAAATCGCACGTCTATCAGACGAAGATTACGAGTCTTGAAAACTTACGTACACGTATACGAAATGCTGCAGATAACATAACCCCGCAAATGCTCCAGAATGTGTTTAGAAATGCTGCGGAACGATTTGAGCTGTGCAGGGATACTGATGGGCGTCGTCACGTCGAATTCTACTCTTAATTATTTAATAAATGTTACCACTTTATCATTTTATGATTGAATTCCATATAATTTCCAAGTGCTTCACAAAAATAGATCCTGACTTTATGTACACCCTGTATTTTCCACTGCTTTTATCATGTTTTTAGCATTATCAGTCGTTACGGAATACACTTGATTTGCACTTAAGCTATACCTATCTAACACATTTAAAACCATTTCTTTAATATATTCACCAGTATGTGCACGAGCTAGTTCTGTAACAGCCAATGTTCTTATTTGTAGTGAGTCTTTGTCAATAAATTGCGCATTAATCGCAAGAACAGATCTATCCAGACGAGATGCAATATCTAGCTTTAGCGAGAAAAATCTTCCCTGGAGTTCTTCGCTTATTCTCTTCCTTATATCAATAGCTTTTTCTTCGACCAATTTGGAATTTTTTTTCCGATCCATCGTTATATTAAGTGATTGTTTGATTGGATCTATGATCTTGCATAGATCTATGATCTATGATCTATGATCTTCTACTGCAGAGAAAGGCATTCCATTCAATGTAACTAATTCAATAATGGCGTCATAGAAAGTCTTTTGATTCATTCTGAAATTTACTGAAGGACACAATATATCTTGAGTAGTTTTTATTCGCTTTGTTGATGGACTTTCTTGATCTTGCAAGAGAGGCCTTTTATATGGTAGGGCAGCTTCCTTTCTAGCCAATGATGAATACTCCTGTTGGTGATGCCTCTCAAGATGTTTCTTGAGATTACGAGAAGATGGATATTTAATAACCATATTGCAACCATTCAATTTGCAGGTTGCCTTTCCACCAGAGACTGTGAAATACGAATAAACTTCACTTGTTTTGTGGCGTCCCATTTGTGAAGGGTTGAAGAAGTAAAAATTATGAGAACGCTTGAGAAATCTAAACGATGTGTTGTGCTGCTTGTGCAAGTCAAAACTAATATAAGAATTCACCTTTCATTTATTTATATACAAATATGCGGAAGTGCTTATCTTGGTAGAGATCACGCTTTCAGAAGAATAAGAGCATGAAAAACACCTTTTCCAAGAATACTTTATATATCCAAGTTGTAAATAATAAAAATTCTGTCACCCCATTAACCTGCTAATCCTTCTTAAATTTAATCTGTGATATCTTTATCCAGTTAAACCTCGTTAACTCGAGGAAGTCGTCCTCTTTTATCAAGCTCTATTTTCGTATAACTGCAATAAACTGCTGACCTTTTTAATCCATTCCGGGCCTTTAAGGGAATTCACACATAAGCGAAAAGAGAGGTAATCACTACAAATCTTTAGCATTTTAACCACGTGGTCTAATGTGACTGTAAAGTCATCCAGCATTTCGAGCTAAGCGTGTGAAATTGTCACTCTCGGACAATACCAAAATTTAAGGATTAGGATTAGCACCTTAATGGATGGAGTATAGGATTAGTATGATTTTTGTCCGAGCAAACAGATTCTCGGAAAGGTCAGTCTTTACCCGTGGTGAAACCGGAAACGTTAATAAGCCTTATAAGTTATTTATAAGTTATAACCAAATTTTTAAAATCCGGATCCATATTTTTTATCGATTTGAATTCGAATTCGGATTCATCGTTTCTTTTCGATTCGGATCAAAATTTCGATTCAGATCCGCGCCCGTTTTTCGATTCGAATTTTTTTCGATTCAGATTTCTCAAAAAATATCGATTAATTCCGATTATCGATTCGAATCCGATCCGATTTCCCATTTCTGGTTTTTAGGGTAAATATTTTTCTCTGATTTGCACCATTTTTTTCGGTTCATATAAGGGGTTCCAAAAAACCTTAGCACCCCCATTTGCAGCTTACATGTTTACTTATATCGAAATAGGTTTTAGTGATTATAAAAATATATACAATTCTTTATTTATTGCAGGTATTAAAATTACTCTAGCTGATAAAGTGATAATATAATGGCTTCTCAATTAATTGGTGATTCGGAGAGGCAACGTGTGATAGATCGCATACGAGCAATAACATTTAGGGAAGCTCGTGATGCTGGAGCCACCTTTATAACACGTTCATGGGTTGCCAAAAAGTTGCGAAGAAGTGAGGACTTCGTCAAAAGAAATTGGAATCAAACTTTGGATGAATGTGAAATGGATACAACCAAATCTGGGCGCCCAAATTTGCCACTCTCTCAGGAAACAAAGGACATCATTGAAAGCGGTACGCGTAAGCGGAAAAACAGCTGTGCTAAACTTTCTAGGGAGATCGAAGTGTTGAGAGGAAAGATCGTTAGTGGTGAGATCATTCGACTGTACCGTCATAGGCAAGGTTTAAAGCCTTAGCATGAACTTCCAAAGCCAAGAAAAACTCAACTTAACATCGATGACAGAATGTGGTTTGCCCATTAACTTGAAGATTGGGATGTGGATGATTTCATGCATTTAGCTGTCTCCGATGAATTTTTTCTTTCTTTTCTTGGCCTAACTACCAAAATGATCGAGTGTGGGCCACAACACCAGATGAAATCGATGACAATGAACATTATCGCGAATTATTAAAAAGTCCAGACTGTGTTGGTGTGTTTGTTTTGTTCACTACAAAGAAGCTCATGTGAGTGCTGAAGCCAAATGGTCAGAGTTGGGATGGACAGTATTTTCGTGATATTATTCTATCCCAGCATGTCATTCCTTTTCTAAGAAACCCAAACAATGTTATGGATGTCGATCAGGTCACACTTCTGCACGATAAGGCTCCCTGCTTTAAGGCATTAGCCACTCAACAGTTGTTGCGGAACCATGAGATCGATTTCTTTGGAAATGAAGAATGGCCAGGAAATTCTCCTGACCTGAACGTCTGTGAACACATTGGATCAGTTATAAAGGACAAGGTTGAATGTCTCTTGTTTCAAGAACCTGCAGCAAATCGATTTTCGAAGGATACAATGACGCAACACATTGAAACTGTTTTAGCAAATTTGCGTAACGATCAAGATCTATTCACGTCACTTTTGGCAAGCTACCCAAAGCGAATTCAGGCTGTCTTGGAAGCCAATGCGGGAACACCAAGTTTTAATTGTTTCTCATTAAATGCAGGATTAAATTCTCTTTTGTAAGGTATGTTTAGTTTTACTGTACCTCTAATGGCTTAGGCCATGGGCGGGGGGGGGTAAGTATTTTTGTTACTCAATAAACGGAAAGTTTGTCTTTTTGTCTTATGTATACCTTTTTAACTCTTTACATGCAACTTCGTATAATTGGGGCAGCCGCTTAATTGGCCCAAAGTATTCTAGTCCCGATATGTCCCAATTAACCGGAATCCACTGTGTGTGTGTATATATATATATATATATATATATATTATATATATATATAGCAGTTGGTTGCACGTATACAGGATGCGTTCATAAACCTCAGAAATGAACTTCCGCGTTTTCCTTGGCAAGACTCGATGGATCGGAGGCTCGCCGCGTGCATTGAAGAAGGAGGGGGTCACTTTGAAACCATTCTGCAATAAGTGCAATAGTGTATTGTATGTTTGTACTTTTTGTAAACCACAAGTGTCATTAAATAGTATCTAAGATCGCCTTTTTATTATGTTTTAATTACCCAAATGTAGAAGCCTGTATCTCGGTAACGGTTGGGAATCAGACCCATATCGATATAATACTTTCTACTTAGAAATACCCAAAGAGTGAAATGGTGCATTCTTGACATTTCCTCCTGGGACACCCTGTACGTATATGCCGAAATAACCGCGAAGGAAACAGAGAATGGGCAATAATTAAAACCTGTTGTTTTTCACCAAAATACACACAGAGGAACATATATATATATGAATAGAGACCGAGCCTCTGGGCAGAGAGCATTTCACTTCGTTTTATTACGGCTTTTTGTAAATTATTTAACACTGAATGAAACGTTATACAGTATATACACATGGTCTGGCCTTCCGCTTAAATCACAAACTATTTTTCAAAACATATTTATTATGGACTTTTATAAGTTAACACTGAATGAACCGCAGTATATAATCACAAATTAATTATTTACATTTCAAACGACGTGTCCGTTGGCTCTTGTAATCCATCGCAACTTTCTGCAACAGTCTGCGTTGAGAGAAGTTCATTCTGATCTACAGCGTTGAAAAGATAAATTGCAGAGAGCGATGGGACATCCTCGTTTTCAAACAAATCCGGAGAGTTGTAGAGCTGACTCATTATGACGGGGTATTTCAAAAACACTGTTCCAAAAAACGAATGAATTGAGGCTTTGAGATGAAAGTGCCCCCCTTTTATAAATGGGGATCGTAATTGTGAACATCTCACAATACTCGATTCGCGAGCTTCCTATTGGCTATCAGTGAATTTTGGGCGGGCCTTAACGTATAGGCCCGCCTAGCCTCCAACCAGAGGTTCTGGGCTCCGCCCACAGGGTTGTGATTGGCTTCCCCGTGAAATCTGGGGCGTGTCAGATATACCCATTCGTGGAGAGAGAGAAATGCGTTGTTTTTGATCCTGCTTTCAGGGGACCGACGAGTTGGCGGGAGATTTGAATGTATGATAGGCATCCAATTATATGAGGTGCTTAACGAGGTTGGAAATTAAGTTTGTAAATGGATTTATGGTGCCCCATCTAAAACACTGCCCAACAAAAAAAACGTTTTTGCTGCTGATTTAATTCTAAGACCTGTTTCTGGATAATATTGATGTGCTGATTTAAAAAATCACCTTAGATTTTGTCCATCACATCAGGTTTTCGTGCAATGCAATATGCCTATTTTGGGTGATCCATGAAGGGCGCTTATCAAAATTGATAATTTTTGAGACCTGTTAACAGCTGTTTTGCTGTTAAAATTTTATCTGTGGAATACGCAAATCTGTGCATTAAATCTAAAGGTCATGTACAATATGTACGCAGTTCAGTAACTCAATGACCGAAACGGAGGAAAGAGCTTGGAATGCTTTTGTGGCAGTAGTTAAGAACTTCCTAGGAAACAAAAAGTCTGAAAATTATAAAGATCTTGTAAAGGATTTACTTGTAAACTTTCAGCAGTTGGGTTGCAACATTAGCATTAAAGTTCACTATCTCAACAGTCATCTGGATAAATTTCCAGAAAATCTTGGTGATGTTAGTGAAGAGCAAGGTGAAAGGTTCCACCAAGATATCAAAGTGATGGAAGAACGATACCAAGGAAGATAGGATACCCATATGATGGCTGACTATTGCTGGAGCCTGCAAAGAGATTGTCTTGACATCTCTCAGTCTAGGAAGTCCTATAAGAGAAAATTTATCAGCACTGAAAAGTAAGAAAACAAGAAAAAGAGAATGTTAAGAAAACTGGTCCCGTGCTTGCTTTAATATGGATTCATCTTTTGCTTATTTAAACACTTTTAATCACTTTATGTTTCAATATTACCATTGTATATTAAAGTTCACTCCCTGCACAATTGCTTACTTTTCCATGCTGATTCTGAGTATGTAAAAACTTATTTTTTGAAAAGAAAAAAAATTGGGCATAACCCTGCCAAAATGCGATATCTCCAAAATATCCGCATTTGATTGCTCGAAAACCTGACGTGATAGGCAAAAAACTAAGGTGATTTTTGAAATCAGCACACCAAAGTTACCTAAAAACAGGTGTTAGAATTAAATCAGCAAAATTGGTGTTGGGCAGTGAAATAGATTCGGAAAATTTATCATTTCCCCTGAAAAATTAAACGTCAGAAACTGAAAGGTAATTTCCAAACCATTAACCATGAATGGAAAAGGAAAAATCACCAACGCGCAAAGTTCTACAGCACAATTCTTGCAGCTGTAAAAGTTTATTTGGGTCCCTGCGTTATCGTACGATACAATAAATAAATTTTAAAAATTCACAGAGGTGCGTGGTGAATGCAGGTCATTAAGCCCTACTCCACCATATACTGGGGTAATAGGACCTCACCTGTATATCCTCATTTGTCGGAAAAGGAAGGGTTTTCGTGATATTCGAAGATATATTCGGGTACAATTCGCATATGTTCGAGAGAAACGATAAACTGAGAGTCAATTGCCCATCAAGTTTAAGCTTTATGACGTCTATGCATCGAAGCAATAAAACTTCTACGGAAAGAAGTTTATCTAGCGTCTTCATCAAACTCACAATTTCAGAACGCTGTTTAATATAATTGTATATATATATATATATATGTATATATATATATATATATATATATATTCCATAAATATTTGTGTCCTTCTATTGTTCAGCTATTTACTTCGTTTAATTAGGAAATGTTTAGGAGGGTTTTTGCTTATGTCGCTTTCACCTTCTCTTCATTTCCCCTCCTTTATCATATTCCCTTTCTATTTATTTGTTTGTGCTGTACATTTTAATGCTATGTGTACCATTTCTCCTGTTTTAATTTGCAGAAGTTACAGATGAAAAAGACTGTAATTTCCAATTCAAGTTAGCTGGAGAGAGAGTTAATTAATGCAATTTGACGTGATTATAAATTTTGTGTACGCTTCTTGACCCAATTTTCAGAATTTATTAGATGACCTTTTTTCCGGAATTGTACATTTATAGGCACACCTTTGCTTTCCATGGATTCGGCCCGAATTGTTCATTCTGGCGAAGGTCAAGCTTTACATTCCACCTTAGACCTACTTTTTAACCGGGATATATATATATATATAGGAGAGAGAGAGAGAGAGAGAGAGAGAGAGAGAGAGAGAGAGAGAGAGAGAGAGGAGAGAGAGAGCGCGCGCGCGAGAGAGAGAGAGATTTGTACATATATAGGCTCACCTTTGCTTTCGATGGCTTCGGCCCGAATTGTTCATTCTGGCAAAGGTCAAGCTTTACCCTCCACCTTAGACCTACTTTTTAACGGGGATATATATATATATATATATATATATATGAGAGAGAGAGAGAGAGAGAGAGAGAGAGCGCGCGAGAGAGAAAGAGAGTTGTACATATATAGGCTCACCTTTGCTTTCGATGGCTTCAGCCCGAATTCTTGATTCTGACGAAGGTCAAATTTTTCACCCCACCCTAGACTTACTTTTTAACGGGGATATATATATATATATAAGAGAGAGAGAGCGCGAGAGAGAGAAAGAGAGACAGGAATCCCTTCTAGGACACCCTAGTTACCAATTTATCTACCAATCGTGGAAGGATGTTTACACTCCACCTTAGACCTACAGTTTAACACGGAACATTAGGATACCCTGGTTTCCTATTTATCTACCAACCGTGGAAGGACGCACCGCCACCAGGTCTCGAACCCGACGCATATAATCGCACATATAGTTGTGTTTGCGTAATATTTTATGGGCGTATAGGCGGGTGTGTACGTGCCCAAACGAAGTATACACTGTGCCAACTGGCTGATAATGCCTGGAGGCACTGGCTGATTAGGGCCCTATAAGACAGCGGGTGCTCGGCTGAAGTCTTAATATGCGCATGGCTCCTGCCAAGCGAACACCTCTCTTCCTCTCTCCTTCTCCTCTCTCTTAGGTTAGGTATACCCCTTTGGGAGGTGAGGCCATCCCGTCTTCTCCCCCAAAGAGGTCTCCCCCAGTAGGAGTTCATTGCAACTTGGGGGATAACTCCGCCTCCAAGTTGCATAACCCCTTGTTGCTCTTGGAACAACCCCCTCCCCCTTTGTTGCATAACCTCTTGCAGCATTCTCCCCTCCCCCTTGTTGCATAACCTCTTGCAGCATTCTCCCCTCCCCCTTGTTGCATAACTGTCCCTTAAAAAAAATAGAGAAAGGTTGGAAAGGTACAAGCAAGGGCTACAAAATTGATCCCTTCAATGAGAATGCAAAAATACCAACAAAGATTAGAAAGCTTAATTCTGTTTACATTACAAACGAGGAGGTTGCGCGGTCAGCTTATTCAAATTTTCAAGATGCTCACTGGAATAGGCAGGGTAGACTACAGGAATTTATCCTCATTTAATGCCAATTCGTCAAGAAATAATGGTTTTAAATTGGAACTTAAAACATTTAGTGCCTCCATCTGTTGTAATTACTTCTCCAACAAAATAATTAATATCTGCAACCAACTTCCCTCGGAGTTTGAATTGAATTGAATTGAATAACCTTTATTGATAAAATAAATACAGTACTTTTAGAATTTACAATGACGTAAATAATTGTGAAACAACTATTTATTTTAATGAATTTGGCTCTTAAGCTTTAGGCTTTACTGGGCTCTTAATTAAAAATAAAACATCGTTATTTTAATAATACATAAATCATGAGTAAGAATTATTAATTAGGGTATGTATTAATTTTAAATTATTATTATCGATATAAAACAAATACAAAGTCATTATTGAAGGTATGATACTAATACTATACAAAGAAATCAATATTAGACATGATATAGTGGGCTTCCTTAGTAACATAGGTGTTACACACTGGACAAAAACATTACACTTCCAGGGTTTGTACTTGAACATATTTACAAATATTTTTTCAACGGATCCAAGAAATATCAGTATTATTTTCCGAATTGTGCAACATTTTCAAAATGGCTGCCAGAACTCGATGTATGGCATCAAGTGGTACAGTTGGGGTACTTTCCAATAATATTGACACAAAAACACAATACAAAATATACTTTTAATTATTGTGCATACCCATGCTTGATGAATCAAAGTAAATATGTTTAAAAAATACCAGAGATATCATACATCCAAGCCAGACTCGTGGAAGAACTTCAAAATCAAATCTAGACCCCTACAACACACGACAGTTCAAGTTCTTCGAAGCACTACGAAGAGGGGCTGTCCCCACAAAGGCACTTTCTGTAACAAACGCAGCAACTTATTAAGACCATTAAGACCGACGGAAACCTATTTGAAGATGAGTGTCCTGAACTTCTCATTTTGCACATTCGTGATTGTGCAGATGATTCACTTGTGTCATCAATACAAAATACATATGCAGTGAAAAACAACACCAGCGTTTCACTGAAAAGGTTCTCGTTAATAGAAGGAAACTAATCAGTGCACCAATCAAGAAGAACTCACTACCTCTGTTGAAAAGTACAGAAGCAAAAACAAAAACTGTTAAAAAACTAAAAACAAGCAGAAATGATGTTGCCTTGTTTGGTCATCTCTACATTGCCAATCAACATTGACAAGGGGATCCGTCTATGTTTTTTGCCTATGGGAACCAGAATTTTCCCATTAGTGTGTCAGGTTATGGGGAACTGAGGACAGGAAACAAGGCTGAACTGCTTAAATGTTTCAATTCTGATGAGGGTAGTTCAGCAATAGTCAACACTGCTGATTGTATGATTATTGGTGGAGGTCTTCTGGTACATATATTTCCTGTGACAGCTGCAACATTCTCAGCGTATGCAGACGCCACATTCATGCCTTATCTTCAAAGTCAATTGAAATCGGTGAAGCGGCTTCATGTAGTTTGGGACAGATACTTCGAGTCAAGCATCAAGGCATCCACAAGAAACCGCAGAGGGAAGGGAGTTCGAATAAAGGTTAGTCCGCAAACAAAAATGCCCAAAAAGTGGAATAACTTCCTCAGAGATTCAAATAACAAAAAAGAACTGTTCTCACTACTTGCTATGGGGGGCAGGGACAATTCGACGTGGCCGACTCGATGCGACCCAACTCGATGTGGCCGACTCGATGTCAGGACAACTCGATGTCAAGCCAAGTCGATGCCAGGCCAAGTCGATTTCATTTTCTTTATATATTTAATGTGGGTTAACTGAATGCCCGGTTAGGTCAACTGTACGCCCTTGACGATTGGTTAGGTTAAGTTGTGATATTTTCGTTAAAACTAACGAAAATATCCCTTAGGGATATCACATCGAGTTGTCCTGACATCGAGTCGGCCACATCGAGTTGGGTCGCATCGAGTCGGCCACATCGAATCGTACCCAACCCTGCTATGGGGGCCAGCGAAACAAACTTTGAGTGTGATGAAGATGTATATATCACGGCTGATGACAGTCATCCATAAAGGTTCCAAGCAACACACGAGGGATTCCCCACACGAAAAAGCGGGTGTGCACACCATAGCGCATATCTAACTTACTCTCCAGAATGGCAGCACTCATATCAAGGTGCGCACATCTGATACCGATGTCCTTGTTTTACTAATAGGGCATTTCCATGATTTGCAAGGAACAAACCCAGATACAGAAATAACAGTCGCCTTTCGATGTGGGAAAGACTTCTAACTGTACAATGTCAGAAGCATAGCTGGAAAGCTAGGATCAAGAAAGGCATAGGCCCTCCCTCTCTTCCACAGTTTCACGGGATCAGACTCTACATCATATTTTTATGGCCGATCAAAAAAGACAGCATGGAACACTTGGCAGGTATATGACAAGGCTACAGATGCTTTCTTGTTCTTGTTCATGAAGCAAAACCCATTCCATCACATTTCAACGGAGTCGGAGCACTTCAAGACATTGGAGCGACTTACTGTACTGAATTGATGAATAAAGCAAAAAGAGAGCTATTCTGTCGAAAGAGTCGAAGCTTAGGGAATTTGCCTCCAACGCAGGTAATAGGTGTTTTTTTTGTTGTCTAGTGCATTATATAATTGCTGACAAAACTGAAGTAAAGATTCACTTGTGGAATAATAATAACAATAATAAAATATAATAATAATATTAATAAGTGTTTTCCCTCTCAGGACGCCCTGCTACAGCACTGCAAGCGAACTGCATATCAGGGTGCGATATGGACTTCCTGTACAGATGCAACAGCTTCCCTCGCCACACCTGTGGGGATGGAAGAAAGATGAACAGCTGATGTGGTCACCCAACTGGATGACGATACCTGATGCTGCAAAAGCCTACAATGTCTAACTCATCAGATGCACGCACAATGAAAGGGCAACCGGATGTTTCAATTGTGGTTGTGCAAAAGCTGACCTTCTATGCATACAGTTGTGCAACTGTCTGTGCGAGAAGTAGTAGATAGTGTAAAGAACGTGCAAGTCATTTACACGACTTTTATAAATCCACATTTAACGCCACTACATACCGTTGTGGTAATCACCAATAATTCTTGAGATTTATACGATGGCAATGTCTCTTTAGATACTTTGTTTACTGATTAACATTATTAAAGCAATAAATTATATACCCTTACAACACAAACCGATGTGCACATTACCTGTAAGTGCACTTAGTTTCACATTTGTTGTGTCAATGTTATTAGAAACAATTGAACTGTGCCATTTTATAATGTATTTCTAAATCTGGCGGCCATTTTGGAAATGTTGCATAATTCAGGAAATCATGTTTTAATTTTTGGATCCGTTGGTAAAGTCAAAGTAAATATATTTAAGTACAAACTCTGAAAGTTTGTTTTTTTTGTCCAGCAAGGAACAGTGATTTATGTCGCTAAGGAAGCCAACTAATATTAGTATTCCATTATCAGTCGATATTTCAACTTGGTTTTAAGTGAATTTATATCCACAAAATTTTTTATATCAGCATTTAAATCATTTCATAGTTTCAATCCAATAAAAATGGGTAATTTTTGAGATGAAGACAATCTAAATTGATGTATAACATGCTTTTATCTATTTCTGGTCTAATATGAGTGGATTTCTTGGTGAGTTACAAAATATTTATTTATCTATTGTAAGTTAATGATTTCGTTCTTACATTTGCAAATAAAAATAAAATGTGTCAGTTTGATTCCATCATTGAGCTTTAGTAGTTTTTGCTCTTGAAACAATGCACTGGAATGATCATGGGCAGGGCCGGCTCTAACTATAAGCGGACTAAGCGGTCGCTTAGGGCCCCAAGAGACTTAGGGGCCCCTTGCAATCCTAATTTCGGTTGCACTGAGAATTGCTGCCACTCTCCCAGTGACAGTGGCTGCTACAGAGAGGAGCTTCTCAAAACTGAAGCTCATCAAAGAGTACCTAAGCTCTTCAATATCTCAAGATCGCCTGAGTAGGCTCTCCATAATCAGCATCAATCAGCAGCTGTCATATGTTGACATAACTGATGATTTTGCTTCAAAGAAATGTTGGCGCCATAAGTTTTGAGGGTATGTGATATTTATTGATCTGTTGGTTATCTCAAAACTGTTTATTAATCTGTTGGTTATCTCGCAACTGTTTATTGATCTGTTGGTTATCTCAATACTTAATAAGTCATGTTATCATGAGGCCTAGTTGAGGTTCTGTTTGTAGTCTGTGTCATATAATATACCTTAGTTAAGACAAACTCTTCTGTTTTATTCTCAACTTTTGAATTGCGCTCTTTGCTCTCACTCTCCCAATCACAATAACTGCTGCAGAGAGGAGCCTTCCAAAACTAAAGATCATTAACGCATGCCTGAGATTATCAGTGTCTAAAGATTGAGAGAGTGTTAATTAATTAGAATACAGAATTAGGCTTCCACTGTCACAGTCACAATGGGGCCCTATAAAAAATTTGCTTAGGGACCCCAAAATGCTAGAACCGGCCCTGATCATGGGAATCAACATCAGATAATAACGTTATTGCGCGTTTTTTGGATGACAAAGATACTGTTTAAAGTGTTGTTAGCGGAGTTTCCCCAAACAAGCGTGCAGTATGTTATACAGGGTGTACATAAAGTCAGGATCTATTTTTGTGAAGCACTTGGAAATTATATGGAATTCAATCGTAAAATGATAAAGTGGTAACATTTATTAAATAATTAAGAGTAGGATTCGACGTGACGCCCATCAGTATCCCTGCACAGCTCAAATCGTTCCGCAGCATTTCTAAACACATTCTGGAGCATTTGCGGGGTTATGTTATCTGCAGCAGTTCGTATACGTAAGTTTTCAAGACTCGTAATCTTCGTCTGATAGACGTGCGATTTGATAAAGCCCCATGCAAAGAAATCTAAAGGGGTTAAATCTGGTGATCTCGCTGGCCAAGGTCTGTTGCTTCCGCGTCCGATCCAGCGATTTGGAAAACGTCCATTTAGATAATCCTGAACAATTTTGGCATAGTGACAAGGAGCACCATCATGTTGATAGACGACGGGGATAGGATTGTTAGTACCGTCGTCTATCAACATGATGGTGCTCCTTGTCACTATGCCAAAATTGTTCAGGATTATCTAAATGGACGTTTTCCAAATCGCTGGATCGGACGCGGAAGCCAGATTTAACCCTTTACTGCCCAAACGGACGAATTTGTAACCTATCAAATAATCGCTCTCATAACTTAACCCTACAAAAAATTCGGACGGTAAAGGGTTAACCCCTTTAGATTTCTTTGCATGGGGCTTTATCAAATCGCACGTCTATCAGACGAAGATTACGAGTCTTGAAAACTTACGTATACGTATACGAACTGCTGCAGATAACATAATCCCGCAAATGCTCCAGAATGTGTTTAGAAATGCTGCGGAACGATTTGAGCTGTGCAGGGATACTGATGGGCGTCACGTCGAATCCTACTCTTAATTTAATAAATGTTACCACTTTATCATTTTATGATTGAATTCCATATAATTTCCAAGTGCTTCACAAAAATAGATCCTGACTTTATGTACACCCTGTATAAGGAAGAACAAGCATATGATACTGAGTTAATAAAAACCTCATAAATTTTTAATGTTCTGAACCCGTGACGAATGGCGAGACCCAACTCAGGACTTGTAAAAACGCCCCTGATCTTCCTCTGGTTGAGTGTGTGATTAAACTCCCCACTGTTCTCCTCTGAACACTTTATGTACAGGGGAAACATAAGCTGATGATCTATAACAACGGGTAAGATAAGATGAGCATCCATAAATCACGAGGGGGAAGTACGTCAACGAATAATAGACCAAAATAGTTCTCGTTTAAATTATCTGAGAACTGTTCGATTGTTCATCGGTCAGGTCCCATTAGCTTTTCAGGGGCATCTACGGGATATGGGTTATTCTTCATAACGTAGGGGTATAACGAACAAAAGTCAAAGTATCCTATGTAGGTGGAAAGTATAGTCTGAAAGGGTTTGTACACTTTCCAAACAAACTGTCACCACACTTGAAAGGGTCCACCACCAATCAACCTTTTGATAGTCCTTATACCGTCACGGTATTGTTCGTTGGTTTCCATCCAATCGTCACACTCGTGTTCTCATAATATCTTGTGAGTGATCTGTAAGCTTGTAAGTTGATCGCAAGTATGGGTCCATGCCAGTCTATCGGCGGGTGATCTGCCGTGTAAGTTACCTGTGATACCACACCCAGGACGTGAGTATTCGTGCCAAAGACATCCATGGAAGGAGTACACCGTCTTCTGACAGGTGCGGGGTTCCTTTTTCAATCCGTCTGCCCAGAAAGTACGACCGTTGAACTTGATGCCTACTTTCACCGTGTTGTGCGCGGTCTTTATGTGTACACTTTTCTGCTGTTGTAAGTGTGTGTGCCAGTAAAGGCCTTTATAACCCTAATTGCGCGGACTGTTTTATGGTATAATAGCAAGCGTGTCCTGGGCATGAAATTATTTTTTGATACAGTAAAGCACAGAGAGGCAATCGTACATGCTTCTAAAGGTTTGCAAGCATACTCTAAGCACACGTGCACCATTCACGCAATAACGTTCACACTCAGCCACTATATTGTACAGATTATCTTCATGAAACTATTTTAACAACGATCAAAGTCTGCTCGTTCATTCGCCCTCATACTGCCGTAGTTAAAGTAATATTTAGGGGTGGTAGTCCAACGTAGTTTAAAGTGTCGCGAGTGAGGAAAGTGTAAGGGAAGTACCCTTTAGAAACCTCTGCATCCACCCCAATCACCTTGGGTAGCTTAGCTAACTTACTGTACAAGGCGTGAATAACTGTCTTTCAACTCAACATTTTCCTTTATCTGCATTTGTTTGAGCTTAATATTGCTGATGACTTACTGTATGTTCAAGCAGCTCCTTATAAAGAAACTGTGTATCATACTTTGTGGTGTTATGTGCTAGAACATACACACTCATTTTTTTTAAATTGATCGGCTAGCCTGACTATATGATATACGAACAATTTCACGTGTGATTCTGTCATAGTCGTCCTGAAAATATTGGTCCGTTTACCAAACTTGCGACACTCATCACACTCAACATTCAAACATTCGTCGCAGAGGGTCTGGCTTACGTAAATGAGGGATAAGTTTCTTCGTCTCAGGATTAGTGTAGGTCTCTATTTCTTGGTATACAGTCATTACAATCTCTCTTTTTAGTTTCTACGGCTTACGCATTTTAGACATTTACACTGCACGCGTACCATATTACAATCCTTACATTGCATTAGCAAATCTTTCGTAAACTCAAGATATCCCTAACACAAATTGTGATGACGTTCATACATACGAGTTTTATTGACACTAGCGTAAAGCTAATACGTCTAATAGGAAGATAGGTTTCTCCTTCCAAACGTAAAATAAGCAAATGCCTTGTACAATCTGTCACACAACCCTTGAAAACATGCTTTGTCTTATCATGTTTATCCAAACAAAACTCAACTATTCATATTCCCATCTCCCGTTTCACCTTGACGTTATTTATTTAGCCTTTAAAAAAGTGTTCGATACAGTTCCGCATAGATTAATTGCGAAGGTTAAAGCGCACGGTATACGCGGTTAGGTAGCTAACTGGTTAGAGCAGTGGTACTCATTGGGCGGCTCGCGAGCCAAATATATATAGCGCATTTGGCTCGCGAGCCGCGCAATGAGTACCACTGGGTTAGATGAATGGCTTCATGTTAGGAAACAGAGGGTCGTTGTTAATGGTGGGGAATCGGGGTGGTTGGATGTAGGTAGCGGTGTCCCTCACGGTTCAGTGTTAGGCCCATTGCTAATCGTAATCTACATTAACGACATAGATGTAGGCTTGACCAGTAACGTGTCAAAATTCGCGGACGATAGTAAAATAGTCGGTAAAGTTGTTAACATGGACGATAGAAATAGGCCCCACGACGATGTAAATAGGATTATGGAGTGGATGGATAAGTGGCAGATGCAATTTAACGTAGACAAATGTAAAGTTTTGCATATAGGTTCTTGTAACAATAATTACACGTACACGATGGATGATAGACAGTTAGCGAGCGTTGACGAGGAAGTACATTTAGGCGTACGCGTATCTAAGGATTTAAAAGTTAGGAACCAGTGCCTGAAGTCTTGCGCAAAAGCTAATAGGATGTTAGGCTTCATAGCGCGTAATGTCGAATTTAAATCGAAGAATATTATATTGCCGCTTTAGAAGTTCCTAGTCAGGCGTCACCTAGAATATGCCATTCAGTTTTTGTCCCCGTATTTGCGTGAGGATATTGATAGGTTGGAAAGGGTTCAGCAACGCGCCATGAAATTAATTCCGTTACTATGCAAGTCTTACGAAGATAGGATTAAAGAGTTAGACTTGCATTCACTCGAAACTAAGAGATTAAGGGGGGAGCTTATTGAAGTTTTCAAAATCGTTAATAAAATCGAGAACGTAAATTTTGACAAATTGCTCATTTTCGATAATAGTAATATTCGTAATAACGGATTTAAATTACGTGATAGATGTTTCATTACTAACATCGCTAAAAACGTTTTTACGTTTAAAGTAATTGATAAATGGAATAATCTTCCCGCGTCCGTCGTGAACTCTACCAGCGTTAATATGTTTAAAAACCGTTTACATGGGCATTTTGAAAATATTAACGTCGTTTAAAGTAATAAAACAACTAGCAACAGGAGCTCTGGAGGTGAAAGTCGAGGTTTGAGTCTGTTGGCGATTAATGCCAGTTTGTGACATGCCAGCGTGTGATATGCCAGCAATAAAATTATATTAAAAAAAATGAGACTAACACGAACTTAGATGTAGCTCGTAGCGTAAACTAACTCACTTTTTGTTATACTCTTCATACTTTTTTTTGTTCTTTTCTTATCCTCTCTTTACTTGCATGACTGTAGTTTGCATGGTATGACAGTGTTTGAGTTAAGACTGTGTTTGCATGGTTTGTAAGCGTTCTTATTTTACTTCTTTTCATCTTTCACCCCTTTCCTATTCTCTTCGACTATTTTTCCGACTTGTCGGCAGTAGCCGGCGGATGATGATAGTGAGTCTTTCTCTCTCTTTTCCTGAATGAATGTTAACCCACGAATGATAGGTTTTACTACTTACTTAACCCCTTATTCTCTTCTTTTAACCCCCTACTCTCTTCTTTCTCTCGGGCTAACCTTAGAGTGGATCTTAGGGTCTTTGTTAGCCTTAGCTTCTGTAGATCTGTAGCTCTGTAGCTCTTCATGGTCCATATCACACTCGAAATTAAGCCCACAGAATCTAGCCAGCTTTTCCGCACAATGTATAGCTGTACCTACCTCTCCTTTCAACCTTTCCGTGAGATGACTCAGTTCATGGAGGTCAGACTTATTGACCCTCCTCCCTATTTTTACCTAACATGCTTAGAACACCAATTATATGCGCTAGAATCACAGCCATAAAGCCACAGCCACGACCGTTGTTTGTATGTTTTCTGTAAATTCTATCGGTGTTAAAGTTTAAGGTGTAGCGTCATCGCCCTCAACACGGAAGACGTGGCCAGTATCGATCGTAAAATTTGCCAGATTGAATTTTGACCCATTTTCCATTGATTTCTCAATACGTGAGAGGACGTAGTCAGTATCCTCAGCAGTCAGGTGTCTGGAGTGTATAACTACCCAAAACAGGTCACCATCCTTATCATTAGGTTCAAAACCAAGAGCCACCCTCACCCGTGCCTCCCACCCCTCAATAAGTTGAACTGCTAATGCGATGATGCGACGAACTACATTACGAAGTCCTTGTTCAAATCCATCAGCATAAACGATTCGTGAATCAACCCTAACGCTATACCTGTTCCTAAGCAGTTTGATTGATACACCCCCGTCTGAAGGACAAGATTTTGTTGATGTTTCTGTATGGGATGTAGATGGGGCAGAAGAAGAAAGGCTTTGGTGAGGTGCGGATGTTGAAGGACGTGGTGACGCGGGACCGTTTAAGTTCTCTGAGTGTGTGGGATTGGTGACGAAGGGTTTGGTGTTAGATGCGACATTGAGTTCGCATAGCTGTACGACTAGAGTCTTGAGTGTTTTGATGGCATACCTAACGTTGAAGGCTATTCAGAATCCTCTGCCAACGATCGTTTAATTCCTGCCTAGGTAGAAGGATCACGGCTGGTTTCCTCGAGTGCGTCTCCCTACATCCGAGACGGAGGGGTCAAGACCGGTCCCGTGATCCCTCCCACCATCAGCCAAGGAAGTTATAGGTTTCGGTGAGGCGTCTCGAGCTCTTTCTGAAACCTCATCAAGTTCCATAATTGATGTTGGTTAGAAGTTCCATTCATCACACTGATAAAGAAGAACAAGAGAAGATTAGTGAATATAAGGAAAGACTCTTAAAACATCTTTATATTTAGTAAAAGCATTACTTAAGAGTGTGTCACACAAAAGATGGAGTCTCTAGAAAATTTCAGGTTCAGAAGTCCATTAGCATATACTGTAAGCAATCCCACAGGTTGTTTATGCTTAAAGTTATTAAAGATAAATATGCATTCTTCTCAAAGCCTGTACAAAAATGAATAAAACGATTGCTGAAACGTTTTCTGTATTCTCCCACCACCTTAATATAAGCGTGTTCTTCATCAAGAAAAAACTATTTTTCAAGAAGAAATTTATGCAGGATGTTTCTTTAAACACGCAGTATCTTGTCTTATTCGCTCAATGTCGGGATGTATCACAAATAGGTGTATTTGCCGGTCAAATGTTTCAGAGACAGCGGAAGGTTTTTTTGGGGAGTTTATGAAGAAGCAACGAGTCGGCGATACAGGTATGTACTCTGTGACCATCACCCGCGTAACACTTTTAGGGTACTACTACAAACATATTTCCCAACGAGATTGAAACCGTATATATGTTACAGTCAATGTGTGAAACCACTCATTTCACGTAATGTCTATAAATTTCATGCATTTCGCGTAATACTTGCGACCCTTAAACATAGGTAATGCGCATTACTAACCTAACCTAACCACCTTAACTTAACCTAACCTAACTTTCACGAAGTCAAGGCATTACTTAAAATGACTGGTTTCACACATTGACTAACATATATACAGTATATACCAGGATAGTAGCATGGGCGCAAAAGGTTAGAGTGAAGTGCACTATTGCAATGAGTGCCAGTGCAGACCCCCTTCCCCCTTGTTGCAAGAACCCCCAGTGCCAACCCCAGGGTGCTCCCACCCCAGAAAAGGTGGGGAGGGGAACTCCCCCAGCAAGCTGGGGGAGTCCACCTAACCTCTTTCGGGGAGAAGGTGGGACGGCCTCACCCACGAAAGGGGTATACCTAACCTAAGAGAGAAAGGAGAAGGAAAGAGGAGTGTTCGCCTGGCTCTTGCCCAAGCGCATATTGAGACTTCATCCAAGCGCCCCCTGTCTTATAAGATCCTAATCCGCCAGTTGGCGTAGAAGCCAGTGCCTCCAGGCATTATCAGCCAGTTGACACAGTGTATACAACGTTTGGACAGCCAAGAAACGCACACAAACGCACGTACACCCCCGACTGTACGCCCATAAAGCCGCTATTATTAGACACAACTATATGCACGATTATATCCACCGGGTTCGAGACCCGGTGACGGCAAAGGCGCGCAGCAATCCTTCCACACAATTGGATGGTAGATAAATGGGAGCCCTGGGTATCCTAGTGGTTAAGACGATAGGCTGCTGGATTCCCAGTTAAAATATAGGTCTAAGGTGGAGTGTAAACTTGACCTTCGTCAGAATGAACAATTCGGGCGGAAGCTAACGAAGGGTTAACCAAAGGAAAGCCTATATATATGTACAGTTCCGGAAAAAAGTTCTAAAAAATTCTGAAAACTATAAAAAATTACTAATTAGTACAAGCGACACAAAAGATCCAAAATTTATAATTAACAATCACGTGGATATTGAGGTCTTTTTCACTTGCAAATTCTGTAACTTCTGCAAATTAAAAATAAAACAGTACAAATGATACACATAGCATTAAAATGAAGGTGAAAATGTGCAGCACAAGTGAATAAGTAGAAAGGAAATATGAAGATAAAGGAGGGAAATGAAGAGAAGAAGAAAGGAAAAAGCGATATAAGCAAAAACCTACCAAAACAAATCCTAATTAATCGATGTAAATAGCTGAACAATAGAAGGACATAAATATTTATGACTGAAAATTATTTAATACAAAGAGATATTTCGCATTCCAATCCAATTAATATTGAGATGGACCTTTAAGATTTGCTGATTGATTGCAAGACTCGGTCATGTTTGTCTGTTTGTTTATTTCCCCCCCTCTCTCTCTCTCTCTCTCATAAATTTTCATTTATTTGTACTTCAGACGTTTCGACAAAACTTTTGTCATCATCAGTGAATTAAGTCTTAAAACCTTAAAACAAAAGTAAAAAGTGAAAATTACATCAATACAATATTAAAACCATTAAAATTAAAACCTTAAAGCAAAATGAAAATTGCATCAATACAAAATTAAAATCATTTAAATTTCATCACTATAAAAACTAAAATTAAATTAAATTACCTCAATAGGTAAATACACAATGTTTACATCCACCTCCATACTTGGCAACGTCTAAGAGAACACTGGATGGTCAGAGGATTAGAAAGGCTATGTGTGAGAGAATCGGTTGGTTAGTTAAAAGAGTTGTAATTTATAGGATGAGCTATTATTATTAAGGGAGGGTTTGTTTCTATAGATGTACAAAGATTCTAAAATTCGGAGTTCTGTAAGGTTATTGGATCTAGTTAAAATTTCAAACTGAGTTTTGTGAAGGGAATGGTCGTTTTCATTACTATGGTTTCTAATTGCGGATTGTGGAGGGCTACTGAGGGGACGGTTGGTACGGACTGACAAGCCCAAATGTTGAGAAAGGCGCACCTCCAGTTGGAGTTGAGTGCTGCCAATATACGCAGCCTTACAGCTGTCGCACGTGTATTTGTAAACAACATTGGGGCATACAGTTTTGGGGAATTCATCTTTGAACTTTAAAAAATTTGATAATTTAAGTGGGTTGACGAAGGCGAATCTAAAATTTATTTGGGAATAACTAGACTTGAGCAGTTTGGACAATTCGCCTCGAATACGCAATGATAAATAACCATAAAAAGGTAATTTAATATATCTGGTTTCTTTTTGTACTGTAGTTATGGGGAGTTTAGTATCAAAAGTGTTATTTAAAAATTCCTTTAATTGGTTATCGAATAGATGAGAAGGGTAGTAATTGTTAATAAAGTACTGTTTTAAAAATTTAAATTCTTCGTTTAACGAAAAGTAATCCGAACAAATACGGTAACTTCTTGTTAATAATGTTACTATAGCACTAATCTTATATTTATAAAACATACAACTTAAATAATTGGTTCCCAAGCCAGTAAAAGTTTGTTTCGAAATAGTGAAGTATGGAACTTATTATGAGCCCGTTTAACTAAAACATCCAGGAAAGGTAAACTATTATTTGTTTCGTTTTCACACGTGTACTTAATATTACTATGTTGTTTATTAAGATAATCAAGAAAAAGTTTTACGTGTGAAGGATGGTTAAATATTAAGAAAGTGTCATCCACGTATCTTCTGTAATATATGGGTTTAAAACTACTAGGACAACTTTTCAACCAAATTTCTTCGTAATGGCAAAGAAATGCATTTGCTAGTGTTGGGCTTAACGGGGAACCCATAGCTACCCCATCAATTTGGCTGTAAAGGTTGCTATTAAATAAGAAAAGATTATCAAAACACACTATTTCGAGAACGTTTTTAAATTGAGTCTGAGTGAGGCCATTAACAAGAGTATTATCAGTAGTGAATAACTTATTTAGTATGATATTTAATGTTTCTTTTAACGGGACATTAGTAAACAATGACGACACATCAAAACTGGCCATAGTAAGAGAATCGGCATGATTGATCTCTTTTATCTCTTTAGCAAAATCAAACGAGTTGTTAATAGAATAATCATTAAAGGTGAGTTTTGAGAGCAAGGGAACGAAGAATTTGGCTAAATTATAATTGAATGTACCACATGCCGAAAGAATAGGTCTTAGTGGGAAATTTGGCTTATGGACTTTAGGTAAACCATATAGAATTCCTGGATTGGAACCAGAAGCAAATCAAAAATTGTATGTATTGTCAGCAATAATATTACTATTTTTTAATTTACGTAAACACCTATTAAGTTTATCTTCGAGTTTTAGTAATTTAGACAGAACATTCTCTTTTACCCTTTTAAATTTAGACGTATCCGACAAAATTGTCTCCATTCTATTTATGTAAACTGTTGAATCAATCAGCACTACTCCTTTACCCTTATCCGGTTTTGTAATGATGACAGAGTTATCCTTTTTCAAATTATTAAGAATTTTAAAATCTTGCTTATTAAAGAGGGGAGAAAACACCTTATGGGGTTTAAAATTATAAAAATTCTTAAAAGAGATGCTCTCCACTTGTTTTACCAAGTTATGAAACGAGAAATTTGGTCGGATCTCACAATTCTTAATATTCATGAGAAGATTTTCAAAGCCAGAGAAAAATTTATAAAAATTTAGTTTATAATTTTTATAAATTTTTCTCTGGCTTTGAAAATCTTCTCATGAATATTAAGAATTGTGAGATCCGACCAAATTTCTCGTTTCATAACTTGGTAAAACAAGTGGAGAGCATCTCTTTTAAGAATTTTTATAATTTTAAACCCCATAAGGTGTTTTCTCCCCTCTTTAATAAGCAAGATTTTAAAATTCTTATTAATTTGAAAAAGGATAACTCTGTCATCATTACAAAACCGGATAAGGGTAAAGGAGCAGTGCTGATTGATTCAACAGTTTACATAAATAGAATGGAGACAATTTTGTCGGATACGTCTAAATTTAAAAGGGTAAAAGAGAATGTTCTGTCTAAATTACTAAAACTCGAAGATAAACTTAATAGGTGTTTACGTAAATTAAAAAATACTAATATTATTGCTGACAATACATGCAATTTTTTATTTGCTTCTGGTTCCAATCCAGGAATTCTATATGGTTTACCTAAAGTCCATAAGCCAAATTTCCCACTAAGACCTATTCTTTCGGCATGTGGTACATTCAATTATAATTTAGCCAAATTCTTCGTTCCCTTGCTCTCAAAACTCACCTTTAATGATTATTCTATTAACAACTCGTTTGATTTTGCTAAAGAGATAAAAGAGATCAATCATGCCGATTCTCTTACTATGGCCAGTTTTGATGTGTCGTCATTGTTTACTAATGTCCCGTTAAAAGAAACATTAAATATCATACTAAATAAGTTATTCACTACTGATAATACTCTTATTAATGGCCTCACTCAGACTCAATTTAAAAACCTTCTCGAAATAGTGTGTTTTGATAATCTTTTCTTATTTAATAGCAACCTTTACAGCCAAATTGATGGGGTAGCTATGGGTTCCCCGTTAAGCCCAACACTAGCAAATGCATTTCTTTGCCATTACGAAGAAATTTGGTTGAAAAGTTGTCCAGTAGTTTTAAACCCATATATTACAGAAGATACGTGGATGACACTTTCTTAATATTTAACCATCCTTCACACGTAAAACTTTTTCTTGATTATCTTAATAAACAACATAGTAATATTAAGTACACGTGTGAAAACGAAACAAATAATAGTTTACCTTTCCTGGATGTTTTAGTTAAACGGGCTCATAATAAGTTCCATACTTCACTATTTCGAAAACAAACTTTTACTGGCTTGGGAACCAATTATTTAAGTTGTATGTTTTATAAATATAAGATTAGTGCTATAGTAACATTATTAACAAGAAGTTACCGTATTTGTTCGGATTACTTTTCGTTAAACGAAGAATTTAAATTTTTAAAACAGTACTTTATTAACAATTACTACCCTTCTCATCTATTCGATAACCAATTAAAGGAATTTTTAAATAACACTTTTGATACTAAACTCCCCATAACTACAGTACAAAAAGAAACCAGATATATTAAATTACCTTTTTATGGTTATTTATCATTGCGTATTCGAGGCGAATTGTCCAAACTGCTCAAGTCTAGTTATCCCCAAATAAATTTTAGATTCGCCTTCGTCAACCCACTTAAATTATCAAATTTTTTAAAGTTCAAAGATGAATTCCCCAAAACTGTATGCCCCAATGTTGTTTACAAATACACGTGCGACAGCTGTAAGGCTGCGTATATTGGCAGCACTCAACTCCAACTGGAGGTGCGCCTTTCTCAACATTTGGGCTTGTCAGTCCGTACCAACCGTCCCCTCAGTAGCCCTCCACAATCTGCAATTAGAAACCATAGTAATGAAAACGACCATCCCCTTCACAAAACTCAGTTTGAAATTTTAACTAGATCCAATAACCTTACAGAACTCCGAATTTTAGAATATTTGTACATCTATAGAAACAAACCCTCCCTTAATAATAATAGCTCATCCTACAAATTACAACTCTTTTAACTAACCAACCGATTCTCTCACACATAGCCTTTCTAATCCTCTGACCATCCAGTGTTCTCTTAGACGTTGCCAAGTATGGAGGTGGATGTAAACATTGTGTATTTACCTATTGAAGTAATTTAATTTAATTTTAGTTTTTATAGTGATGAAATTTAAATGATTTTAATTTTGTATTGGTGCAATTTTCATTTTGCTTTAAGGTTTTAATTTTAATGGTTTTAATATTGTATTGATGTAATTTTCACTTTTTACTTTTGTTTTAAGGTTTTAAGACTTAATTCACTGATGATGACAAAAGTTTTGTCGAAACGTCTGAAGTACAAATAAATGAAAATGTTTGCCGTTGTGTTGATCCTTCTTTTCATCTGTAAGCTCCGTTTCCCTAAGGAGAAGTCAATAGCTTTTATATATATATATATATATATATATATATATATAGAGAGAGAGAGAGAGAGAGAGAGAGAGAGAGAGAGAGATATATTTTACAAAATATCAAATACTTGTATTTTAAAATTATTAGTAGCATATTTACTATAGTATTAAATTTTACTCAATAATACTTTCCTGTTCTGAAGGAATTAGATTTTTGATGGAATCGAACTGTCAGCTCATTTTTCTAAAACTGGTAATTAAATTTTTTCCATTTTGTAACAAATGATATAGAATTTCGTTAATTTCCCCCATTTATTTCGTTGCAGTTGTGACCTATTTTGATTAAGCGATGCTATTAATATCACAAAATACACTAAATATTCTCTCGGTATTCACATTCAAAGTATTTATTGCTCAAACGCCCATGAAACACACAGTACTGTACATAACATTCGAGTTACTGTAATTAGGAAATAGTGTTTAAAATGTTTAAAACCAAGATAAAGAGTTGACAATTGACAATTTTATAGAACATTTTCGCATTTGAAGAAAATAAGTTATTGGTACATACATTCCTCATATTTCTAATGATTACTCCATACTCGGCGCAATTTCCATCCCCATTCCGAAAATGGGAATGCTCAAAGTGGGAATCCCAGATCTGGGAAAGAGGTTCCTGATTTGAGGAAGAGTAAAATGAGGACTGTGACGCAATTCCATTGCAGAGTGATATTTTCGATTGCTGCCCACTCAATGGTATTCTCATTCGTAGTCGTGGTTCACAAGTGATAATATAAAAAGGGAAAAAATCCACTAATAACTGCTATATATCTATATACATTGACACAGTTGAGGCAAAAAATGGATATTTATCACACGCGATCTCTGGACATCATAAAGTTTACACGTATTTTACAATCAGCGAGACTCAGTTTGGCGGAAGAAGCTTGATAACATCGATTTTTAAAATTTTAACAAATAAACTTGGATCTTCTCTTCGATGGAATTTTATTTCTATTGTCTCGACGTCATAAACAATGGGCGTTAATGCCTCGAATGCCCCACCCATCTCTGTTAATTTTTTAAAATTTATTTTAGATGGGTGGAAATTCCTTCATATATATATGTCACAGTTGAGGCAATAAATGAAAATTTATCACACGCGATCTCTGGACATCATAAAGTTTAAACTCAGACGTTTATGGTAAGGCATCCCTCCTCATCACGGCCAGTTAATTTTTTTTAAAACTATTTTCCAGGTTTATGGCGATTTATTTTTCAGAAGAACTAGCCGCAGATATCTAGAGATGGGTGTAAGTCCCTTATATATATATATATATATTTTTTTTTCACAGTTGAGGCAATAAATGGATATTTATCATAAGCGATCTCTGGATACCATAAAGTTTAAAGCGATGCGATGTGCTCCCGATTTTCAGGCAGATGATGCGTATAAAAATAATATACAAAACGATGGAGTATAATCATCAACAGATTAGTACAGGAAAAAAAAAAAAAAAATATATATATATATATTATATACACACACACACAATTATATTAAATAATTAAATGAACTGAAAATAAACATTTTCTTCAAATTCACACACACACACACACACACACACACACACACACACACACACTATGATTTTCTATCATCAAATCCATCCGTCATTAAAGCCTCGTATCTTTTAAACAGATCCAAGATTTAGCTGTAACTTTAAGGCCGACTTTGGTGCTCAAGGCCTTCTGGATGACAAAATTATTTATGAAATACCGAGATATACGCCTATGCACTGTAAACAATCTGCACAGGATTTACCGGTATTATTATTATATCAATGTTTAACGCTATCCACACGTCAAACAGCTTCTACACACACACGCACACACACACGAATATATATATATATATATATATATATATATATTGTGTGTGTGTGTGTGTGTGTGTGTGTGTACATATATATGCTAGAAAATTTAGGTATGCAGGATACGTTTATTTATATTAAGAAGCAAGCAAAGATGATTTATTCTTCACGAATAAGAATACATGTCTGGGTACATCCTCTTTACTCATATTTGGGCTATAGTGTATAATAAAGGATTCTCTCTCTCTTTCGGCCATTAGTGAGAAGGGAAAAGTCAAATTTATCATTATCACCTACATCTAGCTGTCTATCTATCTATCTGCCTGGCTCTTCATCTATCTCTCTATCTATCTACCTATCTACCTACCTATCCATCTATCCATCTATATATATATATATATATATATTGGCTGTGTGCGGTGGGTGGAGAGTGCAAGAGAGCAACTCGCCCCTCCACCAAGCGGTCATGTGTGGCTGAGAGCGTAAGAGAGCAACTCGCTCCTCCTCCAAGCCAGTCCTGGAGGCAGGGACTACCAGCTTGACCAGTCGTGTGAAGAGAAAACGACGTAAGGAAACGCAACGTGGCACACACACACATTTTATTGATGCAATTATCCGTGATCCACTGTCGTCAATTGAATTAACGTGACTTACTAATTGTTACCATTGTGCACTTATCCGTGATAGTGATAAATTTAGCTGGTTGTTAAATCACATTAAAAATAATGCATCATCGTCGAAGTGAATGGGCTCTCGCTGCTACAATTAAGTTGAGAATATACGCTATTCACTACTAATTACGATGATAAGTTCTTTCGCCATAAATCTCATAGCTACCGTATTCACTATTTATATGTTAATGAACTTCCTGATAGCTAATTTTATTAGTCCAGATCCCTAAAGAAAGGTGTTAACTTGTTATTCATGAAGCCATAGTGTGAAGGTTCAGTGAAAGAGAAACACACACACACGAGGTGTGATCAAAAAGTTCTGTAAATAGTCCCGCAACTAATGAACGCGTGTCACTAGGTGATGTCAGTGTGTATGGCTGATG
The DNA here is from genome assembly GCA_023014485.1 of Bathynomus jamesi. Classification (NCBI taxonomy): domain Eukaryota; kingdom Metazoa; phylum Arthropoda; class Malacostraca; order Isopoda; family Cirolanidae; genus Bathynomus; species Bathynomus jamesi. Next base: position 735,832 of record JAJOZX010001100.1, on the reverse strand, counting down.
ACGTCACCTTGGCCACTTTCCAGATGCCAACAAACACCATTCAACTACGCACCAGTGCGCCGTGTCATTGCTTTGTGTGGGGGCGTTTTTGTGGCGTCTGGCGATTTTGCAGAAAATGCCGAAATTTGAGCAACGTGCAAACACCAAATTTTGTTTTAAACTTGGTAAGACGGCTACAGAAACGCACGGAATGCTTGCAGCTGTCTATGGAGATGAAGTTGTTACAAACAAGACTGTTTGCAAGTGGTTTGGAAGGTTTCGAGAAGGAAATGAGTCTTTAGAAGATGATGAAAGAAGTGGTCGTCCGTCCGTCTTGTTTTAAGCACATCATCTCCGTAGACAGCTGCAAGCATTTCGTGCGTTTCTGTAGCCGTCTTATCAAGTTTAAAACAAAATTTGATGTTTGCACGTTCCTCAAATTTCGACATTTTCTGCAAAATCGCCAGACGCCACAAAAACACCCTCACACAAAGCAATGACACGGCGCACTGGTGCGTAGTTGAATGGTGTTTGTTGGCATCTGGCAAGTGGCCAAGGTGACGTCATCAGCCATACATACTGACATCACCTAGTGACACGCGTTCATTAGTTGCGGGACTATTTACCGAACTTTTTGATCACACCTCGTATATATATAATTAATGTAAAGAACGACGCTTGTGTAGAAGAGCGCTCCGCACAAGATGAGGAGGGAGAACGAGCAAATGAAAAATGAGGTACTTCCCAGGAATCGAACCCGGGATCATCCAATTGCCGGACGGATATGTTAACCACTACACCAAGGACCCCGATTAGTCAGTACTCGTAATTCTCTTACATAAGAGAGAAATCAATTGCCCTGAGGGGGCACCTTCGCATGCCGTACATATATATACACACATTTTAACTGCAAACAACACACAGTATAATTAATGTAAAGAACGACGCTTGTGTAGAAGAGCGCTCCGCACAAGATGAGGAGGGAGAACGAGCAAGTGAAAAGTGAGGTACCTCCCAGGAATCGAACCGGGGATGAGCCAATTGCCGGTCGGATATGTTAACCACGAGTACTGACTAATCGGGGTCCTTGGTGTAGTGGTTAACATATCCGACCGGCAATTGGATGATCCCGGGTTCGATTCCTGGGAGGTACCTCATTTTTCATTTGCTCGTTCTCCCTCCTCATCTTGTGCGGAGCGCTCTTTTACACAAGCGTCGTTCTTTACATTAATTATACTGTGTGTTGTTTGCAGTTAAAATGTATATATATATATATATACTGTATATATACACACGATGGTACTTCAATAAGTATCCGCACTTTTTATTTTAGTGATAATATAGTATATATAATATATACTCGTAAAACGAGCCAAACTGAGATCTATAGGCTTATTTAGGCTACTCGTAGCTGTCACATATCATACGAGTAGTGAGCATGGCTGCGCCGCTTTCAATTTGTACTCTGAAAGAACAGAGATCCGTGGTTCGTTTTTTGTGGGCAGAAGGTGCGAAAGGAGCTGAAATTCACACGAGTTTATGTGCTCAGTATGGGAATAATGCGTTACCACGACGAAGTGTGTACGAGTGGATTCAAATATTCAAGGAAGGTCGGACATATGTGACAGATGCTCAGCGTTCAGGACGACCGTCAACGTCAACCATTGGTGACAAGCAGGAAGAAGCCAGAGCAATGATTTTCGATGACAGGAGATTAACAATAAAAGAAATTGCATCTTCATTAGACATCTGTCAAGGGTCAGCCTATTCGATAGTTCATGACATTCTTCGCTTTCACTAGGTTTGTGCAAGATGGGTGCCCAAACAGTTGACAGAAGAGCACAAGCGTAGTCGTATGGACGTCTCCTCTCGTCGTTTGGTGCGGTATCATAATGGTGAAAACTTTTTGGAGCGCATTATCACTGGAGATGAAACCTGGATCCATCACTATGAACCAGAAAACAAACGACAGAGCATGCAATGGAAGCATTCAACATCTCCCGTTGCAAGGAAGTTCAAAGCGCAGCCGTCAGCAGGTAAAGTTATGCTAACACTGTTGTGGGATACACGAGGCCCTATCCTTGAACATTATCTAGAGCGTAGAATTACAGTAACAAGTGCATCGTATTCTGACATGCTTCGGAATGAGTTAAAGCAAGCAATTCGCACAGCACGGAGAGGGAGATTGTCGGAAGGTGTTATTCTGTTACACGACAAGGCGCGCCCTCATACCGCTGCACAGACTAGAAAATGCCTTCAAGAACTTAAATTTGAAGTTCTCGACCACCTGGCACCTTCGGATTTTTACCTGTTTGGACCACTGAAAGACACTTTTAGAAGTCAGCGATTCCAAGGCGATGATGACCTGAAGGAGGCGGTGCATGAATGGCTACGCACACAGCCAAAAACATTCTTTTGTGATGGCATTAGGAAGCTTGTAGTTCGCTGGACTAAGTGTATTGAGAAACAGGGAGATTATGCTGAGAAGTGATGTGTTTATAATATATCAGATGTGAAAATAAAATTGTGGAAATAAAAAGTGCGGATTCTTATTGAATTACCCTCGTGTAATATATATATTCCTCATAATCTAGGCAGGTATACACTAAACTAATCAGATATATGTATATTTACAGCTCCAACCCAGCGCCGGATTAACCAATAGGCTGAAGTAGGCTATAGCCTACCAGGCCCCGAATGTACCAGGCCACTTTTTCTGAACACATCCTGCACATGCCAGCAAAAAAACGAAAAGGTGTTTGAAACATCTTTTCGGACGTTTTTTATTCACAATAGATAATCGCTTCCCCTTTTATGTTTTATATAACCTTTTGAACCAAAGTATATCCAAAGGTTTTGTCACACATGTACAGACTACAGTAGTAAATTTGTTCGTTTCATTGTCTTTTCTTGAACAACACTATGTTGTGAACAAGTGTTGTAGCTTCCAATACTGAGTGTACATACCATAGGTTATTTTGTAGAATTACCAAACCTGAGTGTTTGGGCAGATGTTAGCGTGAGTCTAGACATGACAGGCAACTTTTACGATTATCCTACCAGGCCTACCCAACCATTACACTCTTTTAACCAAAGGTATCTCACTTGGAGACTACCATCAGACTTTTAAATCACAAAGCAAACTAACGTATCCAAACACATTTAAATTGAACACATTTTAAGCCAAAATATAAAAGCAAAATAGCGTATTTACTATGCCTACAAAGAAAAAAAAGGAAAGAGGTTTGGGGTGTCATTGTGAATCATGGTCTTAAACCTACAAATCACTGTATTGAAATTAATAAATAAGGCCAATGCTAGATTGAAACTAATGCAAAAACATATGGAATATAAATCACCAGAAATTATAAGTAGGCTCTATACTTCATACGTGAGGCCTCTTCTTGAATATTGCATTCAGCTCAGTATTCCTTATTTAGAGCAAGACAAAGACAGACTAGAAAAAGTACGAAAGATAAACCACAAGGATGTAACCTTAGTTACAAAGAGAGATTGGAGAACCTAAACATGTTTTCCCTAAAGCGACAAAACATATTTTAGCATAATAGTCTGGAAGCCGAACCTCATGACCCCAAATTCTCGGTTAAAGTTTTTTCTCTGCTGATTGTTCATCTTTGGGGTGTATATAATGAGATCCAGGGGTGTGTGGAGGTTACACCCTTGGGCAATTTGAGATATATAAGATGGCCACCAAGAATACGAAAATATACCCGAAAATCAGTTTTCGGCATTTCTTCACAACCACACATCATGCAAATACAATTAATACATACTTTTCTATGTTTTGGGCCATGGCAAATCTAATTTCATGATCATTTTAACTCTAGGATTGATTAAAATCAATATGACGGCCATATTATAATTAAAAATCTATTTTACAGGGCTCAATAGGGCCAACCAAGTATTATACATATCAATATATCAATGTTTAAAAAACCAGGCCAATCAATGTCCTGATATCTGCCAAATATATGCACATTACCAATTATATGAAGGAGAGAAGACTAATGTTTTTATTCTTTTCCAGGTGAATGATGGACGAGGCGTGCATATTCAAGTTTCAATATGGGAAGGAGTGCGATGACGGTATAAAGACTTCCTGTAACCATGGGAATTCACGTATTCACTCTATAATCAAGGCCAGCAGGACCTATTGGGATGGACTATGTACACAACTTCAACAGCAATTAGCAGACAATGAGGAGCTAAAGATACATTTCCATAAAAACTGTCTATATATGCATCCGTAACTAATTTTGCGAAGCACAAGTTAGATGTTGATGAACCCCAAACAATGAAGAAACTTCGTCGGTCTCGAAACCCATTTGATTTCACGAAGCAGTGTTTATACTGTGGGAAGGCCTGTGATATCGAGAAAGACCCAAAACATCCTGATAGGTGGTGTCCAGCACATCTCTGTCACACTACCCATTCACTGAAGCAGGATGGGAAACCCTATCAGGATTATTTACTTGATAAATGCAATGATCGCGCCGACCCCTGGGCGATTGAAGTCAGAGTGCGAATAGACAGCTGCATCAGTGACCTACACGCAGCGGATGCAAGGTATCACAGGGATTGTATGTGTAAATTTCTGGGTAATAAGAACATCTTATTGGATAATCAGTCTCCTTCAACTTCTAAAGGAGAGGATGATCAGGGACTGAAGCATATTATAGATGATATGTTTGGTGATAGGACACGCATATGGAACTCGCATATGGAACTCGCATATTGTAAAAAACGACATTACTCATGGGATGACCTTATATATAATACACTATGTGTGTAGGCCTGCACATTAAAGCCATCAGTAAAATGTTTATTAACCTGGAAATTATTAAGTCTTTTTAACACAATACGTGATTTTTAATGAGCTCGTCTAATTAAATTACTATTTATAAATGGACAACAATAAGGTCTATTCATTTGAAAATAATAAACTGTCTGATTTGTGGATAAAACTTTGCTTGTTTGTAGATTGGCTGTACTGTTGGAAATTTAGACCTTACCTCATCTAATGTTGGATAAATATCTACAGTCTTACGTTAGGAAGGTAGACCAAAGCTGAAAGAAGACTGTTGTTAACAACCTGTAAACCTACAATGCACTATGGTACCTAAGTTCAGATAATATCAAATGAAATGAACGTAGTTTCTTGTTGAGTGTAAGTATCACTTAGGCTCTGGTCTGTTGGACTTAAAATGCATGATAATGTAGATGCTTCTACAAAATAAACTATGGTATGTACACTCAGTATTGGCAGCTACAACACTTGTTCACAACATAGTGTTGTTCAAGAAAAGACAAAGAAACGAACAAATATACTACTGTAGTCTCTACATGTGAGACAAAACCTTTGGATATACTTTTGTTCAAAAGATTATAAAACATAAACGGGGAAGGGATTTGGTGCTACTGTAGTATGCGGTCTACCTACGATTCGGCGGTCTACCTTTTAATTATAGCTTCTTATCTTGTTTACTAATTGTTTGTTTACATCCCATTGTCAATCGCCCTTGACGATTGGTTAGGTTTAGTCATGATATTTTCGTTAGTTTTAACGAAAATATCATGATTAAACCTAACCAATCGTAGGTAGACCGCATACTACAGTAGCACCAAGGGATTTTCTATTGTGAATTAAAAACGTCCGAAAAGATGTTTCAAACACCTTTTTGTTTTTTGCTGGCATATGCAGGATGTGTTTCGAAAAAGCGGCCTGGTACATTCGGGGCCTGGTAGGCTATAGCCTACTTCAGCCTATTGGTTAATCCGGCCGTGGGTTGGAGCTGTAAATATATGTATATCTGATTAGTTTAATGTATGCCT